>VCJN01002553.1:0-29673 GCA_006384855.1 Tetraselmis striata
CTCACAATCCACCTGCCCTCCGCCCCCCGCAGGTCACAGGCCTGCTGGCCGAGTATCTGCACGGCTACCAGCTGGCGCCTCAGCTGGATGAAGAAGAAGTGAGGCACTGGTGCGGCCATGCCAAGCGCCAGGCGATTCGATGAACCACCCCCCCCCCCCCCCCCCCCAAGGATGTTTGGGACAAGGGCATGTCTGCGGATGCTCACTCCATGGCACCATTGCCATCACAGCAACGCACAATCAGCATCGGGGCTACGACCCCTCGCAGGTGGCTCCCTCCATGGCCGACTCACTCTGTGTCCGACTCACACCTGTCCCCCCGGCGCGCCCTGGGCGTGCTGGTGCAGGCTGATGCCGGTGGAGGATGTGATCGACTGCTACGTCGCGGACGACGGCACCGGCAACATCACCGACTTCCTGTCCTTCTACACGCTGCCCTCCTCGGTGCTGCACAACCCGCAGCACGACATTCTGAAGGCCGCGTACATGTACTACACGGTGCGCCCCCCCCCCCCCCCCCCCCCCCCCCCCCAAAAAGGGTTACTTTTAGAGGGGAAAAACCGTAATTCCTTGGAAATACATCAGAATTCAATACGACTACTGCGCGGATATTCCGACTGGTTGTGGCCCCAAAAATGATTGTTATTGTTTTTGGGACCCACGAACCCAATTTAACGATATTATAAGGTAACAATAATAGTAACAAGAGTTCTACCAGTAACAGTGGCAGCTAAGCGACTTCGTGGTTCCCTTGGCTCCTTCTTGGTTCTTGGCTCCCTGTCCTCCTGCTCGACCTTGATGTCAGGCTTATGTCTCTCTTCTGCTGGCAACCTTTCATAGTTGCTGTTAGTTCTGTTTTGAAGTGCGCATTTGTGAAAGCCCTAGTGTAATAAAAAGTTCTACCAGTACGTACGTACTAATTCTTATAACATGTAACGGGCCGGGACAGAGAGGGGGCTACCAGTACACTCTGCCCCGTGTAACCCTTCAAAAGGGGAAGGCGGGGGTGTAGAATTGTAGAATTCTATATATATTATATATATAGTCGCTAGAATTGGGATTAGTTAGAGGAAAAACAGGAGCAACCCGCCTACGCCTGTTTGCGCCTACTGGGGCACCTGGGAGGCATTGTCGCTTTCTGGGGAAACACGCATGCATACTCACGCACCCACGCACAGAGGTTGGGGCGATGGCCCGCAGCAGCTACAGGCCTCCGCTAGGTGAGGCCTTGTGCGATCAGAGGCGTGTTTATATGCGGGGCGCCTTCGCGCATCCGGCAGTACGGGGCGATCCGCTCCCACGGCACGGTACCGATACTCGGTAGCAGCAGTCCGAACACGTGTACCGGCGCTGATGTGTCGTCAAAATACCCCACCGGCAAATCTGCCGTATTTCATCGTGCTCTATATGAGTTTGTTTGTGGTTGGGATACCCCTGCGAGCGGCTGTCGTCCAAGTTTCACGGCGGGCTGCGGCTGGGCTGGTCTCGCGCGCAGGTGGCCAACACCGTGCCCGTGGCCCAGCTGATGAACGACGCCCTCATCCTCGCGCGCGACAAGAACTATGACGTCTTCAACGCGCTGGACATCTTCCAGGTGGCGCCCCCGCCCCCGGCCAACGCTCGCCCCGCCCCGCGCCGCACCCCTGCGGGCCGCACTGATACGCCGCCCCCGCTGCCCCGACCCGCCGCAGAACCAGGACTTCCTGAAGGAGCTCAAGTTTGGCATCGGGGACGGCCACCTGCAGTTTTACCTGTACAACTACTACGTGGCGGGCAAACTGAAGCCCCAGGACGTGGGGCTGGTGCTGTTGTAGTCGGGCGCTTCCCCGTGCCCACCCCCCGAAACGCTCCCAAATCAACACAACTAAGGGCTTCCAGTGCAACGCCATGTGCCCCGCCCCATGGAGAGGAATGCAGGCGCCCGGCATGGTCTTTAACATCCGACCGCCGATCGAGCTTCCCCACAACCACGGCGCCGCCGCACTCCAACCTTCCCTCCGCCCCCCCTCCTCTAACTTCCCACGTGGCTCCATGTGCACTTTGCATGGCCTTGTGGGCGTCCGGGGATCGCGGCATGCCCATGTGCTGGGTCTGGTCCATGCCCAACTCTTAGACAGCAGCAGCAGCACATGTAAGGCATGACGCCAGTGAGTGGTCAGTAGGAGTGCCCATGTTTTATTCATATGGACCCTCACGATGTCCGCCTCAAACTATATCCCGAACTCTGCGTGATCAACGGCCACCGGCGTGCCATCTGCCCGTCCCATGCGGAAGGCAGGCGCCCGGCATGGCGTGCAACTGACCGGCCGCCAACGGAGCTTCCCGGCTGCCCCGCGATGGCTGGACCCTCACACTGCCCCACCTCATCCAGCGCCCCACCATATATGCAGTGATCGCACCTGTCATGCACGGGTGCACTTGTCGGGAGCCCATGTCACGCGGGCATCCGACCAGTGGTCCCATTCGTGGCGGACACATGAGGACCCTAGGCGCAGAACTCTTCCCCCCCCCCCCCCCCCCCCCCCTCCCCCCTGCGTCTGCCCATTGCACCGCTCGCGGCCAGCTCCCATTCATGCCCCGTCTGATGCCCATCCGCCATGTCCTCCTCATAAGGGCGCATGGAGGACATCTTGAGGGAAGTGAATTAAAGGGGGGGTGGGGGGACGGGGGGGGGAGGCCGTGGCGACCCATCGGCCCCACGAGTAGCAACCATGGTCATGAAGCGCACAGAGTCCGCTGGGATGGGGAGCGCATGATGGCATCGGCGCTGCCCGGCTGTGATGCGCGCCAATGTCCCGGAATAGGGAGGCGGTGGCTGGTGGTTGGTTCACTTGCACTCACCAAAGCGATTCACACGAGATCCGCGCGTTGCAGCTGTGTTGGCGCAAGGAGGGAAGGGGAGTAGGGGGGGGGGGGGGGGGGGGGTGAGAGTAGAGAGGCGCTGAAAGGACAGAGGGCGCGGGCAGCCTGTTTGCCGCATCAAGACAAGCTCTCAGCCCAGCTGCTCTTGGCTCCCTGCCCAGCAAACCCTGAAAGCGCACAGCATCCCGCCCAGCCAGCCAATCGATCAGATCTAAAGCTGACACAGCCCACGCAGCAGCACCCCCAACGGCGCACACCCTTGCGCACCCTTGCCCGGGCGCACCTTTGTACTTGTAGTGCGGGTACCGCTGGTGGAATGCGCGCCGCCCCCCGCCGCTGCTGCTGCCCGGCCGCGCGCCGTCCGCGCTGTCCGAGCTCCGCTGCCCGTCCCCGGCCGAGCGGCGCAGCTCGTCATGCGCCAGCACCTTGGACGTGGCGCCCGCGGCCTTGCGCATCAGCTGCGCCAGGGGCCGCGCGCTGTCCAGCTCCACCACCACCGGCTGCCGCCAGCGTGCACCCAGAGCCGCAGCGCGCGTCGTCAGCCCACCACCACTGTGTCAGCCACCCGCCCAGCCTCACCGTAACGCACTAACTAATAGACAGAAAGAACAGAAAGAACATGTATATATTTCTTACGCTCTTACGCTCTTAGCGGAAGTGTTGATGAGCGAGACTGCGATTTGCGCCCATCCCACCGCGCATGACATGGCCAGCCACGGGGAGGGAGCAGGCGGCTGAGATGGCGGGTGACAGCTGCGCATGCGCACCTCGGACGGCTCCCTGGGGGAGGGCCGCCGGGAGGAGGCGGAGCCGCACGGGCCGACCCCCAGCACCTGGCGAGCAATCTTCTCCGCCGCGGTGGCGCGCCTGAGAGACGACTTCCCGCTGAGCTCGCCAGAGGAGCCGCGCGAGAGTGGGCGCGACGGGGCGCGCCCGGTGTTGTGCTCGCTGGCGTGGTTCAGCGTAGCATGGCGAATCAGTCGTCATTGCCACCATCGCTGGGTACTATGGGGGTCGCGCAGCATGGCGCGGAAGGCTAGCAAGGAGGGGGCGTGAGAAGCGCATGCCGCGGGATGCCACCTGAATTGCGCGAGGAGCTTCCGGCGGGCGGGCGTGAGCGTGGGCCTCTCGTCCGGCCGGTGCGGGTTGACGACCATCTCGAGGTCGATGGCGGCGTCGCGCTTGTGCTGCTCCGGGTACAGCGCCGCCTGCGGGTCGTAGTCCTGGCACCTGGCGGCAGAGCGCAAGCGAGCATGAGCCCGCATGGCACTGCCTCTCTCTGGGATGTACCACCGCGAGCATTCCAGACACATGCTCACCCCCCAAGCTCTGGCGGGGAGAGCACTCACACAGCCCCCTTGCGGTTCCGCCCCCATGCCGTCACCGCGCCCCTCCCGCCATACCCTGCGCAGCAAACACATGGCAGGGCATCGCACTGGAGTCACGAACACCCAGAGATGGACAGGTCGAGCTCGACACTGGAACGTATCGGAAAGTATCGTCACGGAGCAGTCACTCGCTCACTCACTCAGTCGGTCAGTGGAATACATCCCATCAAGAAAATAATAGATGGCGCATGCCCGGATTCCCGTGTATGGAATCTCAATGACTGTATCCTCCTAATCCTGGGTTAGCTCATCGAACGAATCTCATTTGGTTGGTACTAGTGAGGAGCCGCAAAGTCGAGTCCGGGCCATCCTCGTCCATTATCACTCAAGAAACTTGAACACGAAGCACCTCAGGCCTGGGGGGACTTCATCAGAGCCCGCGTCTTTGCTTTGTTGTGGGTGTTCTGAACCACGGGCGAGCATGCTGTCTCCATAGGATAACAGGTTCAATTGTATCCCTGCAGCCACGCCAAGTAGGCAGGAGGAACGATTCGAGTTATTGCTGGCGCTGTGCGCCTACCGTAGTACTTGTAGTGCCTGTAGTCCTTGAAGAAGGGCCGCTTGCGCAGGATCTCGAGGTCCCCCCGCCCGTAGTGGTCCACGCCATAGGTTTGGATCGTCCGCGCCCGCCAGCGCTCCTGCTCGGCCAGCGCCTCGGTGTGGCGAAGGGGCTCGCCGCTCTCCACGTCAGCCACGACGTCCATGCTGGGGCGGATGTCCTTGAAGGTCGCCAGCGCCTTGACTTGAGCCGCCGACAGGTTCTCCTGCGTCTGGATGGCCTCGAGCAGCGCGCCCAGCTCATCGACCTCTTTCTCCACAGCACTCTTTTTCGGCCTGCCATGCGCAATCTCTCAGTTGCGGGTGGCGACCTTGGGTTTATATGTATTCAATTTTCTATCAGCATCGTTTCCAGTATAAGGGAAAAACGTGAATTGGATACTACCAGCATGCACGTGGCGGTGCGTCAAGTAATAATCGACGTGCGACGACAGCAGTGGGCACAGGTGCTAAGTCCCCCCCTTGCCACACAGCAGCGCAGCAAGCTTACTCGTAGTCGTGCGCCAGGACCGTGCCCTCGGGCGGCGACAGCCACATATTGCACTTGTCGCGGTATTCTTCCACCAGGGCCACCAGCTGGTCCATCGTCAGGTCCTGAGTGTCGACCTCCCGGTCACCCAGGTCCACGCGCCCCCCGAGCAGCTTCGTCCCACTGCCCCGCCCCTGCGATGGCTTGCCAGTCTCATCCTTCGCGGGCGGCGACGCGCCAACAACCGGCGCCTGAGTCATCGTGGCACCTTTGTTTTTTTTTGTTTTTCCTCCCAAAACGACGGCAGCTGCCGTTCTACCCCCTCTCTCCCCTCCCTTCCTCCCTCCCTCTCCCTCTCACGATCGAAAGCAAAGGGCGGACGCCTTTTGGACACCTGCACAGGGCTGCCAGGAGCTGAATCCAAATACAAACAAGAAAGCGATGTGTCCAGCGGAAATGCGCTCTCGGGCGGGGGTGGGGGGGGGGGGGGGGGGCAGACGTGCCATATAGTAGCAGAACTTTGCAGACGAGGTACCACTAATAAGAGGTACCCTGTACCGTATTATTAGCCGTCACAACTACAGTATCAGCTCGTAGTAGTGCACGCCGGGGTAATGTTTTTTCGTCCCTGGAACAGGTGGCGCAGTACAGATGAGGGATATATTAAAAAAAATGTGCAGCAGTGTGCCAACCGGCACGATGATAAGTAATTATAAAGAACATTTTGCGGATCATGTTCGGAAACACCTACTTGCTCCCTCGGATGCACACAACCGCGATTGCCGTACTTTACGTAAGCTAATCGTATGCGGAACGCGCGCGATAAACGACCTTTGTACCAGCACCCTTTTTCGTACTCCTCCCCACGAGTACCAGTAACGACCTCTTAACGAACTGCTTAAATGTAGGCTTTTTCCTCCCCCAGTACTTTGCGTGCATTCTCCGGACGCTCTCCCTGTAACCAAAAAGTTCACCTCTTAACGAACTGTCGGGTGCCAGTACTGCTATCAGCAGCATCCACGGGTACCCGGGTACTGGTAAAATTTTGCATGTACGAGTACCTGTACCTGTACCCTGGACTCGAACGAAACTGTAGGGTTTCCTTGGGAGGAACGACCTAGGAAACCCTGGTTTTCGCAGCGCCGTCAGGGTTATGTGACGACCCTGCCGGCCCGGTCCGCCTGGACCGGCCGGCGCCAGTCCGGCGGCGCCCTTTATCCGAGTAAAAAGGGCGGCCGCGGATCGGGAGCGCCTTCAGTTGTTGGAAGGCACCCGTCGACTACATTGTCTCCCACCCGCCCACCCGGAGACAATTATTCGCTTGTGTGGTACGTTTCCGGATGCTGCTCGATTTAGATTAGGGATAGTCTGGCTAGTTGTGAAAGCGCCTGAAATGGGGAGTGAATATCAGTATTGATATACGCCATCCGGTACTACCCTTTTGTGGTTGAGGACCGCGGCCGACTCGGGAAGTCCGCTTTGACTGTGGTCTACATCTTCGTGGTGCTGTTGGTTGTGCGCAACTTCCCTGGCGGTCCTTCCGCCCCGACCTCTTGCTTTCTTCGTGGTCAATCCGTTCAGGCACTTCGAAACTTTGTCGCCGGCCAACCTGCTGAGTTCCGCCGTCACCTGTCGCGCACACGGCGGGGGCTGTTGCAGCGGGTCTCGGCTTGCGTGCATGGTACCCTGGGCGGCATTCTCTCTGCCGGTGTGCAGATGGCCAAGTCTGATGCGTAGGTGTGCTCGTGCCCACTCTGCGTCTTCTCATGTTACTGCTTCCACCCTCTAGTCGATGTAGAGGACCTTTCTGATTGCCTTTTATTTTGGTGATTTCCGATATCGCCTTCTGCTGCTAGCTCATGTAATTAACTAATCCCACAGGGGTGTAGCGTGTCGGATAAGCCCATGTGCTGCTGCAATTAGTCAGGCTTTTCCAGCGTCTTGGCCGTGATGAGAGGCCGGGAGCAGCATAGCGGAATGCACTGTATGTCCTGATGAGCCACGTGATCGCTGGTGGCATGTAATTTACAACACCGGCGGGGGCTCGGGACGCGGGGCACCATCTGGTCTGGCGGCCCCGAACCAGTCGTTGATCTTTCGGTCCCAACCGACCCCGTACATTTTGATGCAAATCTACGCTGTCTAGCTGCGAAAACCACGAGCAATAATATTTTACGAGTAGTACAGCTTGCCTAGTATTACAGTACCCAGGTCCCTGTTTGTGTCTCTTGTTGGCGCGCTGAGCACGCGCATTCGCGGGGCAATTGTTCAACTGTTCGGCTACAATAGTTGCCCCTGTCCTCACCCTCGGCGATCCCTGCCCTTGTGTTTTTTGCTCCTTCTCGGTACAATGAATGTTGGCCCGTTTTGAGGCTGCTGGCGCGTGGAGTTAAGTAGTTTACTCCTTCGGCTTGGGCGGTCGCGTACGTTATTGTTCATGTGGCACGTTGCTCTGGGGGCGATTCCAATCACGCCGCACACGAGTGGGCGGCACATGGCCTTTCCGACGTTTGCCATGACGTTAAGTCCGCCCTAGGTGTGGGTGTCCAGGTCCTCACGGACCCGTCGGTGCTTGTTACTCTTCCGAAGGGCAGCGACGGCCGGCCGGCCGATGTTGGGCTTTTTGGGTATTGTGGTATCCGCGGGAACACGGTTTCTATCGATACCACCATTGCGCCCCTGTCCTCGGTGTGTCAAGCTCGGATCCAACGACTGCGTTGCGGGCCGCCGAGCGCCACAAAATCCAGAAGTGTGACGAGGGTGTCCGAAACGCCGCCGGCATGCTTCGCTTTGTTCCCTTCGCTGTCTCCGAGTTCGGCTCGATGGCCCTGCACGCTGAGGCTTTCCTGGACGGTGGAGCTCGCGAAAGCTAGCCACATGCACAGTGGCCAGTAAATCGGCCAGCTTTTGTCTGCGTAGCGCCGCCGTTTCTCCTTGCGCATCAACATGGCGCATGCAGACAACGTTCTTGGCGGGGTCGCGGCGGCGCACACGGCACGTGATGGTGCTCATGCGCCTGCGTCGCGTCGCTCGTCGGCTTGTGCTGCTATGACCCGGGTCATCGGCTGCAAGCGCACTCGCCACGGCTGATGGCCCACCCCTAGACGGCGGTCCCCATTGGTTTCATGTTTCCCTTCGGTTTTTTCTGGTCGTGTAGTGTTTTCCTCGACACTTTGGTTCCTTGATGACTTGGTGGCTTCCCGGTTCCCGTGGCTCTTCCTTGGAAATCTTGGCTCTTGGCTGGTCCATGGCCTCATGCTTGACCATTGGTTTCATGCTTATATATCTCTTTTGCTGGCGACCTTTCACAATTGCTGTTAGTTATGCTTGTAGTGCGTATATGTAAAAGCACCTATGTAAAATTCTAAACAGCAAACATGTAGCTTTCAAGGGGACTAGGTAGGGAGGGAAGATTAGCCGAAAAATCGCATGCTTAGTTACACGGAAAAGGGCGGGGTACTTGCGGCAAAGAGCCTCAAAAAGAAGGAGGGAGGCCGGGCAAGAGGCCAGCACAAAACAAAGAGAGCGGTCAAGTCCAGCGGACGATGCTGGTTTTATAAGATTCGATGGGTACGGGGGTGACCGACGTTTTCGCCGCGGGCAGCACGCAAAGTGCGGTACATCGGCTTCTCAATGCTGGAGCACCATATCTGCCCGTGGTCGATCACTAGCGTGGTGCAAATATCGCGGGCAGCCGGTGTCGACACCCGTATACCCTAAGGTGCAGGGAGGGAAAAAGGAAACCCGAGAACACAGCTCTAAACATTTCAAAGGGAGGCAGGCAGGGAAGATTAGCCATTACCTCGATCTTCAGGACTGCGGAGGGGGCGGGCCGGCGGCCGACGGAGCGGGGGCGCTGCCGAGAATAAGGCTACGAAGGACCACAAGGGGAAAAAAACCAGCCGACCAAAAGCGCGGCGGCGCGGGTAGGAGGCGGTGTCGGGTCGATGTAGTCGTGATTGTTGCAGATTTGGGGGCCCAACCGCCCCATTGGCGGATTTTGTCCAAGGGTTGCGTTTGCGCCGAACGCCGCGCCCTTACGTAAGGAGTGCGAGGTCCACACGCAGTCAATCCTTCGTGCCGGGGGGGGGGGGGGGGGGGGGTCGATTGATGGCCAACGGCGCGCTGGAGCCAGTCGCCGAGGGTGGAGGCGTTCCACGTAAGGGCCGGGCTAACCTCCTCACCGGGGAGGAATCGGCCATATTGCTTGGCGGAGAGGGCTGCCCGGAACGCCGCGTCGCGGTAGGTGGTGATGAAGTGCCGAAGAAGGGCTGTCCACGCGGGCACGGCGGCGGCAGGGATTTGGAGTAGGGGCTTGAACCCGTCTCGACGCTTGCGATGTCCCCCCTTCTCGCGGTTGACGAAGAGGGTGATGTTGTGGTTGTCCAAGGACATGTCGTGGACGAGTCTGCAGGAGACGCTGGACTCATCACGGGAGTAAAACATAAATGACGAGCATACCGCGGCGCCTTCGCGAAGGATGGTGATGTAGCCGGGGGTGGTCATGGGAAGGGTAGCAAGATCGTCGAGGATGTCGGTGATGGCGTCACACGGGAGGGGGGCGCGCCGCAGCTCCTCGCTACTAGCCTTGAGCTTGCGGATTTGAAGCGCGCGCTTATTCATGTCGCCGATGGCCGGGCCGGTGGCCGGGGCGTCGTCATCTCGACCGGTGTGACGAAGAAAGGTGTTGATAGCCGAGAGGTAGGGCTGCAGAGAGCCGGCGCCGATGGTCCCGCGCTCCGCAATCCATGCGAGGTGGCATACGCAGGTAGACTCGGTGCGATTAAGGGGGAGATGCCTTCTTCGTCGATGCAAAACTCGGCGAAGAGGCGAATCTTGCCTTCGTAGTTGGAGTAGGTGCTGCCCGTGAGCGAGGTGGCCGCGAAGTCGAGCACCGTGGCGCCCCAGTCGTCCGCGCCGTGGTGGGCCTTCGATGCTGCCTCGCATGAGCTCGCTCCATGGGGCCTTCGCTTCGGCGTCGGTGGTGATGGAAGTAGGTGGGTGTCTTCGTGGTGGGGCGGGCGCGCCGGAACGCGCCGTACGCTGCTGCCGGGTTCGATGGCGGTGATCGCCGGGTAGAGGCGACATGAACATGTGTCGCACGAAGCTAATGCCAGGAAGGCGCGGTATTGTAGCCGCTGACCTCGTAACGAGCGTCGCATGAGTACGTGGGTCGTCTGACTGCCCGCGAGAGGCCGCTGCGCGAGCGACGGGCAAAGAGGGTTAGTGCGGCAGGTCGGGGGGGAGGGGGGGGGGGGCGCCAGAAAGGGGGAGTCGGTGTAGACTCGCGATGTGGAAGGTCAGAGTAGAGCCGGTGGGGCTGACCCTGGCGAGGGTAGGGGGAGGACGACGGCTCGCGCAGGAGGGTCAGCGGCAGTGAGGGAGTCCCGCGCATGCCGACGACTCCAGTGCGGCGTTGCTTGGAAGGCGCGCCCAGAGGCGTATCCTCGAAATGCAGCTGCCTGGGGTCGGCACGGCGGAGCACCCCATCATTCGGTCTTGTCGGTAGTGGGGGCCTCAGCTTTCGACTTGCTCATACCGGAGTTCTTGGTGACGCCCTTTGCGTAGATTGCTCGTGGCGCCACCGCCTCGCGGCGTGGTTTTGAAGTTTTTTTGTGGCTTTTGCGGCGCGGTCGTTGCGCCGAGGGCGCCTCCGAAGCGCTGACTACGGGCGGTTGTTTTCGCGGCGCTCGCGGTTGTTTTCGTAGACGCGGTCCTTGTAGAGCTCAGCCAGTAGCTCGGTGAACTCGGGTGACCCTAGGTTCTCGGTACGGGGGGGGAGATAGCGCTCCCTTACGACGTCGAGGGCGAAGGTGTCATCGTGGTGCATCTGCGTATCCCAGCAGTGTTTGCGGAGGTAGGCCAGGCGGAGCCTATGGCCGTCTTCGATGGCTTCCATGTTGTGGACGATAGCCTCGAGGCGTTGCCCGAAGGCTGGCGTATTCCCGTCGGTGACGCATGCCGCCGCCGGTAACTTACGCAACTCGACAGACGAACCGGCGATAGATGAAAGTCCCATAGCACGCGGCGTGGTAGTACTCGTCCGCTGTCGACGAGGTGTACCGAGCAGGCACTCGAGCACACGGTCGAAGACGATGGGGAAGAGCCCCGGGCGTTGCATGCTGTCGAGAGGCATCCCGTTCTCAAAACCGAGCATAGCTGTAGCGAGGGCGGTTTTCCAATCAAGGTAGTGTGGTTCGCTCGAAGGAGCGAAGAGCGCGCGGACGTTCCGGTCCTCACCACCGGCGCGGGACTCGTTCCGCCTGGAATGGCGTCCTTTGAGCCGGCGGCATAGGAGTCTTTGGGTGGTGAAGAACATGGAGATCTGCTCCTGGATGAGTTGGTTCATTCTCGTGTCTTCCACCTCACGACGCGCCGCCTCGATGGAGCCTTGCGTAGTAGCCGTCGTCCCGACGCCCTCGACAGCCGTCGCCTTGCATGCGTCGACCATCTTGGGGCCGGTGGGTGAGCCGCTGTCAGACATAGCAAAGTGGTCGTCGGGAAGGGAACCGCGTGGAGAAGAAAGAAAAGAAGAGCCTCGGCTTGAGCTGGTCATGTAGCAGCAGCGAGAGCGGAGGGTGGAAGGTTTAGTACCGTTTCCGGGGCCTGAGCATGAACGAATGGGCCAGAAGGTGGCGCATGCCCTCCAAACTCACATCAGGACTAGAGCAGGACCTAACCTAATCATCTCTATTATAGTGATAGAGACACTACCGCGAGTTAGTTTTGTGCGGGCAGGAGGCAAGAAGCACAAAACTAAGAGAGTGCTTCAGTCTCGGTAGTGTCTCCGCACTTCGCACAATCCGAAACCGCGAGTTAGTTTTGTGCGGGCAGGAGGCAAGAAGCACAAAACTAAGAGAGTGCTTCAGTCTAGCGGACGGTGTTGGTTTTATAAGATTTGATGGGTGCGGAAGTGACCGATGCTTTCGCCGCGGCAGCACGCGAAGTGGAGTAACATCGGCTTCTCAGTGTTGAAGCACCATGACTGCCCATGGTCGATCATTAGCGTCGTGCGGAGATCGCGGGCAGCCGGTAGTGTCGATACCCGCCGGGTTGCGCTGAAGTACCCCCTAGAGGTATTCAGTTCGGGCTGAATTGAATTCAGATGAACAGACTTTGAACTCAGGCCCTGGATTCAGCCTGAAGTCTGTTCAGTTCCGGTATGCAGGTATTCAGACTAAATTCATGCATGAAGACCCCCCCCCCCCCCCCCCCCCCCCCGAACAGCGGCGTAGATCAGTGGCGATTTTGTGCGGTTGAACAAATTGTTACATGTGTGACACCCACGGGACCGCCGGTATATGGTACGACACGGAATGAATAGGCGCGGTAAGGAAATGGGACGAGTCACCAGCGCTACGGCGGTTAGTAGGGGGGCGGGCAGCGGCACGGCCATTGGGTGATGCCGCCGCCGCGGTGCTGGTTGTCGCATCATCTGAGCCCCTCCCGATGGCACCGGAACGCCACCCTGGCCGGCGTTCACCGCAGGCTCCGCGGCTGGCTCCGCGACATCCACACTCGTTGGCATCGCGAGGGATGGAAGAGTGTGTGGTTTGGTGAGGCGAAAGTGGTGTGGCAGTGTGTGATGTGCGTTGCGATTCTCATTCCAGCATAGCATCGTGGCGTCCGGCATCCGCCAGCAGGTATGCACGGTCAATAGCGCCAAGGATAACATATACAAAACCCATCATAATAATATACTACACGATTCAAATCGTTTTATTCCACCGTCCGTGCATATTATTCAAACTATCGCGTCAAGATTGCTAGGTAATCTACTTATACGGGACTATTCAATACTACCCGCCACACAAATTGGCCATACACGGCTACGCCACGTAGGGCATTATTTTGATGGGCGGCAGGGGACAATATCTACGGATTCGGACTATTCATATGTAGTCAGCCCTACAGCCGGGCCCCACATTTAAAACTCGTATTTAGAAAGAGACTTCAAGTAGGGGGTATTCATGACATTATTTTCGGGAGATATTCAGGCTGAATTGAATTCAACTGAAGTTGGGACTTCAAGCTGAAGTACCCCGCACTCAGGGCCCTTCAGCGCAACCCTTGGTCCATACCCGTATACATGGGGGGGGGGGGGGGGGGGGGGGGCGGGAAGGGAACCACTTTGTTAGGAAAAGGAAACCCCAAGAACAGCACCGCTCTAAACATAATAACTCGATCCAGGGTAATTCGTTTAGGGTTTTAGGTTTCGCAAGCCCTACAACTAAGAACCGTGATGCTGAAGAGTTGCTAATAATAAGCGCTGCTGTAAACTGTCCGTACCGGTACCCGTACCTGTTGCCGGCGGTGTTGGGCGACTTGTCCGATCCTGCTATCCTCGCCCAACTGCGCGACAAGCACCCGTCCCGTAGCCACCCGATCCCAGACGCCGCGTATGACATTCCGGTGGACGAGGCCGCCCTGACGGTGGACATGCGCGTGCCGTACCAGCAACTCAAGCAGCACGTGGCGGCGGGGCCCTCAGGCATGCGCAACGAGTATCTCCGCTGCTTGGTGGGCGAATACGCCCCGGCGTCCGGGCCCGCGGCAGTCCGCGCCATGTCGGAGGTTGCCTCCATGTACCTCCAAGGCCGCCTGCCCGGGTGGTTCAACCGGCTCTTCGCGTCTGCTAGGCTCGTGGCACCTGTCAAGAAGCTAGGCGAGGGGAGGGCCCCGGACGTGCGGCCTGTGGCAGTCGGGGAGGCGGAGCGGCGCGCAGCGGAGTGGGCAGTGGTGGACAACATGAAGGAGGCATACGTGTCAGTGCTCGCTCCATCTCAGCTTGGCGTTGGCATTCCCGCGGGCGACTCAGTGCTCATCCACGGCGTCCGGCTCATCGCCGAGAAGCTTGGCCCACGTGCCGTCATCGTCCACACAGACCTTCGCAACGCTTACAACGAGGCATGGCGCCGCACCATCATCCAACGCCACATCGATTGCTCTCCACTACACCCTGTCATCCCTGCGCTCCTAGCCTCCCTCTCCACGGATTCGTATCTGGTCGTGGACGACCGGTCCGCCCCTCTGCGGTCGGAGGACGGCGTGCAACAGGGCGCACCTTTGGCCACGACTTCCTTTTGCGTCGCGATTCACCCCGAGGTGCAGCAGTGTGATACCACGTTGGAGGTCAATGACGGGGCGGCGCGCTTCAACGCCGACGATGGATTTCTGGTGGGCCTTCCGGAGCACGTTTGGCCGGCTCTTCACGCCTTCCGCACGTCCATCAAGGCGTCCGTGGGGCTTGAGGTGCGCTTCGACAAGATGCAGGCGTACAGCGCTGACATGGAGGCCGCGCGGCGTGAGGCTCCGGCCGACATCGAGTGGCCCGAGCTAGATGGCCATCACGGCATCGCGGTTCTGAACGTTCCGCTCGGATCGCCAGAGTATGTGCAGGCGTACATGCGCGGCAAGGCGGAGGAGCTATGAGAGGAGGTGGACGCTAGCCTGAGCAAGCTTCTATCTGCCAAGCCCAGCCGTCGGTACACCCACGCCTTGCATCACCACGCATGGGCCCTGCTCAAGCACTGCATGCAACACAAGGCGGGGTATTGGCTCCGCAATTGTCTTCCATCCGAGGTGGAGGCCTTTGCGGAGGCGGTGGATGCCACCATCCTCGCGGCGGTCGAACGGGTGCTAGGGGTCTCTTTTGATCCCTCCACGTACGGCACCGACACCAATCCGGTGGTCACCGATTTCTTGGCGGAGCTTTTGCACGACCCCGACCCCATGGCAGCGGAGGTGGCTACCTTGAGCGAGGATGCAGTGGCCAGGGCGCGTAGCAGGCTTCACCTCCCCACTCGATTGAAGGGAGCTGGCATCCGCCGCATGGCTACCGTTCGTGATGCCGCCTTCATCGGCTGCATGAATGCCATCCTCCCAAGGTTCCTGACTAGGAACTCCGGCACCAACACCCCCACCCCTGGTTTCTTCGACCCACAGCTCGGGTCCGTACTTGGCCGAGGCAGCTTCAACGCAAATTCTTCCGCCCGCCAGTATGACCACTTCCTCAACGATGCTCATGGGTCGGACAGCTACGCCGCGGAGATGCGCGAGGCGTGGGGCCGCCTCCAAGTGGCTACTGCTGGCCATCTCGGCGACGCAGATGCACGCCAGATGGAGCGGGAAGTGGAGGCTGCGTCGGGCTCGCAAAAGCAGTTGACGGCATTTCTAGACAAGGCCAACAACTCTCGGCTTCGAAATGAGGTGTGCGCTCTCCCCGCCACATGTAGGGAACGGATCTTGTTCAACCAGCTCGACGCGGCGTCAGGGATGTGGACAGTGGCCATCCCCACCGCGCGGACAGCCATGACTCCGCATGAGCTGCGGGAGGTCGCTGCCGGGTACTTCTTTCTGCCTAGCCCGTGCTTGGCCCCGGTGGTTGGGTGCCAGATCATTCTGCCCTCGACAGAGCACAACCCTGTCATTGTTGATCTATACGGCGACGCGCTCATGAACCTCCCGGCGCCTGGAGACGCTCACTGGCGTGTAAAGCACGACGCTATCGCAGGTGCCTTCCGCGATCACTGTGTTCGCGACCTAGGTATCGCAGTACGGCGGGAGGTGGATGACTTGTTCCAGCAGGCAGTGCCTCTCGGCAACACCGTACCCAGGGATGAGCTCAAGGACCTAGTGCCGGACGCAGAGCTCTCCCTTCCGGCGTTCAACGTCGTGACCGGGAGCTATGATCCCCGGAGCTTGAAGTCCACCCTGTTGGAGTTCAAGACTATGCGGTACGGGGTCAAGTACACTTCAGTGCCCCGGGCCACGGCTGTGGATCGGTTTGAGCGCTCCCTGTTGGGCGACATACAACGGGGGTTGGCTGCGCGGGATGCGGCGTGGCACAACACGGAGCCCGGGCAGAAGGGTCCTCTTCGAGACATCCTGGATATGTCGGAGTACACGGGCATGGTCTTCGGCACAGTGGGTGAGGTGAGCAAGGGGGTGCACCGCACAGTGCGTGGTATCGCGTGCTTGGCTGCGGATCGGGGTGCCCTCTCATCGCGGGGCACTCGGTGCATCACCCGGGCTCACCAGAAGGCCTTGCTCGCAAGAGATTTCCTCGGGGTCCTGAGCTTGGTGGCCGCTCGAGAGCGCGCTCGCTGCCTCATCAGACGGCGCAGATTCGTCTGCCATCCCGTTGCTGAAGCTGCACAGCACGTCCGAGGATCACCCACACACACACGTGCACGCGTGGCCCGGACTCTGAACCGTGCGCGTATCACTCATCCATCCCGTCTCATGCGGGATGCGGGCCGCTTTTAGGCGGCTTGCTGTGTTGATTTTCTAATTCTGGGGAACTGTCCTTTTTGTAATTCACACCTGTTGCCGGCGGTATGGGGTCGGTATGGGCGGGCCGGCCGGCGCGGGCGGCGGCGCCGACGACGACGCGACAAAATATAGGCTCCAGGCGAAGGCGACTTCGACTCGACGAACACGCACCGACCGCCGCAACCGCCAGCGGTTTCACTTTACTTCTCACCACAAACGCAACTGCGCTCGCATATACAGCTGACAGGAACCAAAGAATTCCCCGCCGACGGTCCTCTGGGCGAGCATCGGGGCTGGTCTGGCGGAGCCGAGGGCGGCGGGGTGTGGCAAGTGGGCGCGATGCTGCAGCGAAAGTCGTTCGTGAAGAAAACCAAAAAGGGTGCCGTCGTTAAGGTGCCCCCTCCTCCCCCCCCCCGCGGTCCCCCTCGCGCACACCTTGGCGCTCCTTGGATGCTGACGGAGCCAGTGAGGGGGGCGCGGTGTCGCGGCGGCGGTGTCGGGTTGGGCTCCGCGCGGGGCTCCCATCCCCCCCCCCCCCCCCCCGTGCAGCTTCAGGAGTGAATACTTCACCGCAGCTACAATGCCCTTCAGCCACCTGCACCGCGTCTGCCTCTACCTTTTATCTGTCTCTGTCTCTGTCTCTGTCTCTGTCTCTGTCTCTGTCTCTGTCTCTCTCTCTCTCTCTCTCTCTCTCTCTCTCTCTCTCTTTTCATCTATGGCTTCGGCGCCCCGAACCCCTATCAAAGGGGGGCCGGCTGACACCGATGGCGCGGCCCCGCCTGGCGCGTCCTCCAGGTGGTGCGGGAGCACTACCTGCGCGATGACATCAGCTGTGGCTCCTTCGCCTGCGGCAAGTGCGACCAGGACAGCGCAAAGATGGCGGAGGGCGCCAAGACGTATCTGGTCATCGATACCAACGTGGCATTGCAGCAGGTGGGGCGTGGGAAAGGAAGGGAACGATTGGGAAGGACAGTGGGACGAAGAGCTCGAAAGGTGGGGGGGGGGTATTCCTCGTGGTGGGGAAAGCAGAGAAAGGGGAGGGGGGGGGCGGGGGCGGGCAACCCTCTTTGCATGTGCCGGCGGAGCTTCATATGGCGCTGACTGCGGAGATGTCGGAGCAGTGGCACAAGCATACACCAACCGACTGGGAGCTGCCCAATGGGGCCTGACTGTGCCACACCCACTGGCCATCTGCCTGGAATCAACATGCTTGCTACCTGGCACCACCGTCATCCTCGGCCTCGCTGTGTCATCACATGCCAGGACACAGCAGGCGCAGTAGTCCCATCCCGGGAGGATTGGGGTTGGGAGGGGAGTGTATCCTCATGGCAGGAGGGGGATGGGGGGGGGGGGGGGGGGGGGGAGGTTGAGGGCTGCTCTCCCTCCATGTCCTGGTTGGGGTGCAGCCCACCTTCAGCTGACATGGAGAGGACAGAGGTGGGGTGGCAGCAGCGGAGCGCTCGGGAGGAGCAACGGCGGCGCTGACGCAGGCGGCGACGCTGCTGGTGGTGGTGGTGCAGATCGACCTGCTGGAGCACGTGGCGGTGGAGGACGTGATCGTGTCGTCGGTGGTGCTGCAGGAGGTGAAGCACCGCGGGCTGCCGGTGTACAACCGCCTGCGCAGCCTGTGCCAGGACAAGGGCCGCCGCTTCTACGTCTTCTCTAACGAGCACCACAAGTGCCCCATCTCCCCCCCCCCCCCCCCCCCCCCCCCCCGCCCCACACGCACACTCCTCCCCATCATGATGCCCCACCACCCAATCGGCCCGGCAATGAACCCCCGCCCCCACATCGGCGCACAGAGCGGAGACGCACCTACGTCCCCCGCCCTCTCACTACACCCTAATTTCCCGGTCTCCCCCCTCTTCCCCACGCCCCTGCCTATGCGTGCCTATGCCTGGCAGGGAAACGTATATCAAGGCAGAGCCGGGGGAGAGCCCCAACGACCGCAACGACCGCGCCATCCGTGTGGTGGCTGCCTGGTATAAGGTGCGACCTCATCATGGCATGCAGAAAAGATGGCTCCCCACCTTGCACGCGTTCCAGAGGATGAGGCATCCTACCCCGCGGGAGGGCTGGAGAAGGGGGGGCTCTCATGCCAAACAAGGCGGTGTGGAGGGGGAGGGAGGGGGGGGGGGAGGGGGGTTCTTTCTGCCTGTGGGGTATCAGAAGTTGGGAACAGGGGCTGAAGACAGTCGCATGTAGAGGAGATTCCCGCCCGCTTCAGGCTCATGTCTGAGGGAGACAGGGGACAGCAGGCTATCCGCGGTGGTGGTGATGGTGGTGGGGGGATGAGGGGGGGGTCTTTCTGCCTATGGGAACAGCGGCTGAAGACAGTCACATGTAGAGGAGATTCCCGCCCGCTTCAGGCTCATGTCTGAGGGAGACAGGGGACAGCAGGCTATCCGCGGGTGGTGGTGATGGTGGTGGGGGGATGAGGGGGGGGTCTTTCTGCCTATGGGAACAGCGGCTGAAGACAGTCACATGTAGAGGAGATTCCCGCCCGCTTCAGGCTCATGTCTGAGGGAGACAGGGGACAGCAGGCTATCCGCGGGTGGTGGTGATGGTGGTGGGGGGATGAGGGGGGGGTCTTTCTGCCTATGGGAACAGCGGCTGAAGACAGTCACATGTAGAGGAGATTCCCGCCCGCTTCAGGCTCATGTCTGAGGGAGACAGGGGACAGCAGGCTATCCGCGGGTGGTGGTGATAGTGGTGGGGGGATGAGGGGGGGGTCTTTCTGCCTATGGGAACAGCGGCTGAAGACAGTCACATGTAGAGGAGATTCCCGCCCGCTTCAGGCTCATGTCTGAGGGAGACAGGGGACAGCAGGCTATCCGCGGGTGGTGGTGATGGTGGTGGGGGGATGAGGGGGGGGTCTTTCTGCCTATGGGAACAGCGGCTGAAGACAGTCACATGTAGAGGAGATTCCCGCCCGCTTCAGGCTCATGTCTGAGGGAGACAGGGGACAGCAGGCTATCCGCGGGTGGTGGTGATGGTGGTGGGGGGATGAGGGGGGGGTCTTTCTGCCTATGGGAACAGCGGCTGAAGACAGTCACATGTAGAGGAGATTCCCGCCCGCTTCAGGCTCATGTCTGAGGGAGACAGGGGACAGCAGGCTATCCGCGGGTGGTGGTGATGGTGGTGGGGGGATGAGGGGGGGTCTTTCTGCCTATGGGAACAGCGGCTGAAGACAGTCACATGTAGAGGAGATTCCCGCCCGCTTCAGGCTCATGTCTGAGGGAGACAGGGGACAGCAGGCTATCCGCGGGTGGTGGTGATGGTGGTGGGGGGATGAGGGGGGGGTCTTTCTGCCTATGGGAACAGCGGCTGAAGACAGTCACATGTAGAGGAGATTCCCGCCCGCTTCAGGCTCATGTCTGAGGGAGACAGGGGACAGCAGGCTATCCGCGGGTGGTGGTGATGGTGGTGGGTGGTGGTGGTCGGGGAAGGGGGGGGGGGGGGGGGGACTCATGTAGAGAGGTGGCTGCCTGCCTCAGGATCACGCCCGAGGGGTGGAGGGGGATTGGGGAAGAGAATGGGGGCTCATGCTCTGCCCTGCCTGCCCGCCCAGGCGCACCTGCCGGAGGGGTCGCCCGGCGTGCTGCTGCTCAGCAACGACGTGGACTGCCGCCGCAAGGCTGCCGAGATGGGCATTGACGCGGTTGGGGTGCAGGAGTACGCCAGGTGCCCCCCCCCCTATTTACATCTTGTTCCGCTGCGCTGTTATAGTCTGTCCTCCGGCGGCCCTCTAGCTGCCATCTGGTTCAGAGGGGGGGGGGGGGGTGTCTCCTGCGATTCCATCTGGAGACTGCGGCTGGACTGCGCTGAGGCGCGCGGCGGTGGCAGGCGGCGGACGGACGCGCCGGAGCTGCAAGACCTCGTGGCGGCGGGGGAGGCGGCGGAGAATGAGCGCGACGCGGCGGGGGAGAAGGGCGGCAAGCGCAAGCGCGTGTTTGAGGAGCACCGCCCGCTGTCGGAGATCACCGCAGGCGTCAAGGCTGGCAGCCTCCACCAGGCACCCCCCCCCCCCCTCTGCCCCCCCCCCCCCCCCCCCCCCCCCCTCCCCGCGGGTCCTGCTCCCCTCTCCCCTCCCCTGGACCCCTTGGGCCACCTGGCCTCCTTTTGGTGCACTGCTGTATGGCATCGGGGGCCAAGGGCGCCCGGCAGGGTTGGCAGAGTCTAGGCTTAGAGACGCCAAGCGGCAATACAAGCACATAGTTGGCGTCAGGTGGCATGCTGCTGGTGGGCGCATTCGCAGCCGGGCTGACCTTGCCGGGTGATGGGGGCAGGGTGGGCGCATAGTACAAGACCAAGCAAAACGCGGGGTCCGGCGTGCAGCACTGACAAATACACCCCCCCCCTCCCCCCCGGGCCTGTGGCTCCCCCTCTACCTCGCCCCCATCCGACACATGCACACCTCCCCGCAGGGCGCGCTGCGCACCAGCCGCTACAACCCGTACGAGGCGCGCATCGCGTCGGAGGCAGTGGGGCAGGACATCATCATCAGCGGCCGGGTGGACATGAACCGCGCCATGGAGGGTGCGCCCCCCCCCCCCCCCCCCCCCCCCGCTCTTCCTGAGACTTGCATGAGCAACATCTTTCGCTGTAGTACGCAGAATGGCTGGCAGCATCCACCTCCACGCCCCTTGCCGCCCGCCCTAATTTGCCGCCGCGCTCCGTTGCTGTCCTGTCCGTTAAACGTGATGGCGGAAAAGTATCATTCTATCACCATATCACGCCATATGACGTATCCGGACGGACAGCCGCGGGGCATGTCTACCGCTTATCGGGCATGGCATGAACATCAACAGGCCCCATTCCCGTTTCCCTCTCACATTTGCACACTATCCACCCCTCGTCCCCTACCTCTCGCTGTGTGTGTCGGAGTGTCGGAGATCACCCCAACACAACACACATCACAGCTATGCCATTGCCGAGTCGTTTGCGGTTTGGGGATGGGAAGCATCAGGCCAGGGGGGGCATAGACACAAACATATAAATACACATATACACACACAGTCACACACAGTCACACACACACACACACACACACATACACACACATATATACGTATATATATGTATGTAAATATATAATCATACCACTTATGTACTAGCAGGCCTATATACATCTGTAGTCATACTGCTCATCCGCCCATAAGCGTACACAGCGTACATGTTACACGTCATGCCCTCTCGGCATGCTTGGCGATAATCCGCATCCTGGGCATTCTTGCGCCTCATGTGCCTTGAAAGGGGGGTAGGAGGGACGAGAGGAAGGGAGGAGGGGGGTTGAAAGGGGGGGGGGCTGCCTGGCCTCGTTGTCGCGGCTGCGGCTGGCATGAATATCTGACTGGCATGAGTGCGGCTGTGCACCAGGCGACATCGTGGCGGTCGAACTGCTGCCGGAGGCACAGTGGAAGACCGGCGCCAGCAAGCTTCCGTCCAATGAGGACACTGCGGAGGAGGAGGGCAACGCCGGGGCGGAGGTGGTCACGCAGGTGGGGGCCGTCCGCCACGCCAACCCCACCGCCACGACACGCCCATCGGGGACCGGCCCAGTCGGAGCAAATGGCTTCGTGATGCCGGAGGTTTCCGCGCCACGCTTTCCAATACATAAGACTATATCGGGGGCGTTTATGGTCCCCAAAATCAAACTTCCAGCGCACAGTCCGGCATCCAACTTGCATGCGGTCCTCAGCAAGCGGCGGGCAACGGCTGTGTTAGAAGAACACCGCGCTCGGAGGCTATGTGAGGATTGTTTCCGGGTTCCTGTTGTAGGTGTGTCCGCACCCCTAAGTCCTTCAGGGGCGCGGTGTGTTGTTTTAGTTTTGGTAAGGCACGCACCAGGCGCATTCCTCTGGCGGTCGCCACTCCGATTGCAGAATAGCAGCGGCGGTCGAATGTGAGTTGGTCCTCTGGGACGAATGACGGCAGCGTCTGAACATGCGCCTCTCCGGCAGCGTCGCGCAGAATCGCATGTGCGATGGCGACTAATACGGTATATGTATGAGTGCCGGTAGTTTCCAGTCGTATCGCCCCAGCACTGTTTATGCTAGTCCCGAATAGGGCTTTCAACTGTGTCGCAACCGGTCACTCGTTGCCCCCCCCCCCCCCCCCCCCCCCTCCCTGGTATGGAGCGAGGTGCCTCCTCCTTGGATGGCTGTCAGGTCTCATGTTCTCACCCATACGCAGGAAAAAACTTACCTGAGGTGGAAAGGGGAAAGGAGGGAGAGGGGGGGGGGGGGGGGTGGGTTACCGAGCAGGGCCGGGCTTACTGGAAGGCTGCACTGGACTTTTTACTATGTGGTTTCGGAGCACTTAACAATTGTAAGCAAATGGGGTGTATGACAACTAACTTACAACACACCTCCACAAAACCGACAAGACATGAATGTACAGACATCCTTTTAGGGTATCCCGAACCTTCGATCCTCGCTGAGGTGCGATGTATGGCTGGTAAACCGGCGGCGCAGTAGCGCAGATCACTATGGAGGATTGATGATGACGGCTGATATATGCGCGGTGCCAGGCATCTCTCAGTTGTCTTGCTTTTTTTTTGGGGGGGGGGGGGGGGGAGGGGGGGCTGTCCGCACCTCCAGAAAGTGGTCGACGTCCCAGTTGCTGTCGCATGCAGGGGGCCGTCGATGTTGCGGCAGCCTGAAGACGGGGCGGGGCTGGGGCAGGGCGGGGTGGGGGGGGGGGGGGGGAGGCGGGGAGGGAGTCCAGGCTTCAGGCGCGGGTGACGAGCGAGCGTACCGACCAGCGCGCGGATGCTGTGTGTCCGGCAGGCGGCGCCAGGCGCGGAGGAGGGCAGCGACACGGGGCGGCGGCCCACTGGCAAGGTGGTCGGCATCGTGAAGCGCAGCTGGCGGCAGCGCGGCTACTGCGGCTCGCTGGAGCCGACCAAGCCCACCGGCCGGGCGGGCAACAGCGTGCTGTTTGTGCCGGTGGAGAAGCGCTTCCCGCGCATGCGCATCCAGACGCGCCAGGTGCGCCACCCTTGGCCGGCCCACCCCGCGGGATGCCCCCGTGCGACCATCGTCAGGGCGCTGCTCTGGTGGAAACACTGTGTGTGTGTGTTTGCGGGGGGGGAGGCACTCATCCCCCTCCCCCCCCCCCCCCCCCCCCCCCCCATCCTAAACCTCCCCGGTGGGGCCCACTTTCACCGCAATGCCCGCAGGCCGAGAACCTGATGGACAAGCGCATCGTGGTGGCCATTGACGGCTGGGACGTGGACAGCGCCTACCCCTCGGCCACTACGTGCGCACGCTGGGCGACATCGGCGACAAGACCACCGAGACGGACGTGCTGCTCATCGAGAACGACATCAACACCAGCCCCTTCACCCCCGCCGTCTACGCCTGCGTGCCGCGCCTGCCCTGGGCCGTCAGCGAGGTGCGCCTGCCCCCCCCCCCCCCCCCCTCCTCCTCCTTTACACCGCACCATCTATCCTAACTTGCGCCGTGCAAGACCCTCAAGTCGATTTTCTCGCCGTGCCCGCGTTGCGGTGTGATTGGAAACTTTTGACCACTTGCCAGTTTTTCCTCTGCAAAAATTATTGTAGTTGGGCTTTCCACTTTCCATTGCCCGAACCGAAAGTGTGCCCCCCCCCCCCCCCCCCCTTCCCCCCGCACCCTCCATTGGGGCGTCAATATGCAGCATCAATTCAGGGCCGCGTGGGCGTAAGTTCATTGCTCCATGCCACTTTTGTTTCCGCGCAGCGGGGGTCATGCAGCCTCTGTGTGCATTTACATCGTTCCGTGGTGCGCGGGCTGCAGACCCGCCGAGCGCCGATGCCTGCTCCATGAATACTCTCCCCACTCCCATTCGCAGCGATCCGCCTGCCTGCGTGCTCTGAGTGCTCTCCCCGTGGCAGAACGCACGGCTGCCTGCGCACTCAACGATACGCGCGAGGAATGGCCCAGCGCCATATTTCCTAATTGCCGTATTTTGAACTACTTTGAAACACGCCACATGTTGGGCGGGCTTTAACCCGCATTGCCCTCATTGTCACCGGTTGTTTGTGTGCCCGCATGCATCCACGCTTTGGGCAATGCCCTCCCTCTCTGGCAAGCGGGAGGGGCTAGGCAAGAGTGGGGGTGAGAGTACGGGATGCCCGCTGCCAGTTAGTATGGGGAACGTGTGGGTATATATGTTGGGGAAGCATGTGGGAGGCGGCGGTTGGAGGATAGCAGGGTCGGTAGGCGAGGCCCGCCCCCTGTGGTAACGCGGAAGTGAGGGCGTGCCCCCTGCCTGTCTGCCTCACTGCCTGTCTGATCCCCCTCCCCCCCCCCTCCCTGGCCGGCCGGCGCTTTGTAGGAGGACCGCCAGGAGCCGCGGCGTGAGGACCTGCGCCACATCTGCGTCTGCAGCGTGGACCCCCCTGGCTGCCGCGACATCGACGACGCCCTGCACGCGCGCGAGCTGCCCAACGGCAACTGGGAGCTGGGTGTCCACATCGCGGACGTCACCCACTTCTGGAGGTCCCCCCCCCCCCCCCCCCCCCCGGAAGAAGCCCGAGCGATGCCCTCCACTGCGCATAGATCAGACATCACCATCAGCTCCTCAAATTTATCTGCGCTACTACGACGCCAGTTTTACAGCCATATGTCACGTTACAATGAGGATCTAGCGTTTGAGGTTTGGGATACCCTATCATGATGTCTGTGCAATTCGTATCGTTCGAATTTTTGGCGGTGTGTCGGTGCAGTATAGCTGTCATATGTTCTTTCGCAATCAGCGTCAATTGTGAAAACTCCGAAACCACATAGCGAAAGGTCCAGTGCTGCCCGCCGCTAAGCCTAACCCCATTTGGTGCTCCCCCTCCCCCCCCCCTAGATAAGACCCGAGTGATGCCTGCCCACTGCGCATAGATGAGCAGACACTAATCAAGCCCTTGAAAAAGATCTGCTCCACTTGCGACTCCAATTTCACAGCCATATGTCACAGCAGCAATGAAGGGTCCAGGGTTTGGGGCTTGGGGTACCTGTACCCCATCCATGATGCTTGTGCAATCTTATCGTCGATTTCGTGGCGCTGTTGGTGTGGTAGCTGTCATATATCCCTTCACGATTGGGGTTTCGAGGGAAAAGCTCCGAAACCACATAGCGAAAGTCCAGTGTCGTCTGCCAATATGCCTAACCCTTTTGCCCCCCCCCCCCTCCCCCCCCCCGTGCCCCTTTTCCCCCTCAACGCCCCCTCTCGGCGCCCCGCCCGCAGTCTGACAGCGCCATGGACCTGGAGGCCGCGCGGCGCGGGACGTCGGTGTACTTGGTGGAGCGGCGCATCGACATGCTGCCCAAGGCGCTGACGGAGGACATCTGTTCGCTGCGCGCCGAGGTAGAGCGGCTCACCTTCTCCGTCATCTGGGAGATCACGCCCCCTGGGGCCCGGCAACACCGGCGTGGAGGTCGTCCACACGCACTGCACCAAGGTAAGCGGCCGCGCGCATTCCCGCATCTTGCGTCCGCCTTACCGGGGAAGAGGGGGGGGGGGGGGGGGGCACCGACGTACTTGCGTACGGGTATAGGGCGGTGTGGGTTTTTTTTCATCTCGACGATGCGACGCTCTCTTCTGCTACGCCTGGGACGGGGTACTTTATTTCATTTTTAGGGGGTGTTGCAATGGTGGGAGCGGACAGCCCCACCACCCCGCTGACATCCCTCCCCCCTCCCCAACGCCTCTCGCCATGTTGCCCCTCCGCAGGCTGTGATCCGCTCCCGCGCCGCGCTGTCTACCAGGAGGCGCAGGTGCGCATCGACGACCCGCACGCCCGCGGACGAGGTCACCGCGGGGCTGCGGCCGCCTGCTGGCCGTCGCGCGCGTGCTGCGCCACCGCCGCACGGAGGCCGGCGCGCTGCAGCTGGCGTCGCCCGAGGTGAAGTTCAAGCTGGAGGATGAGACGCTGGACCCGCTGGATGTGGGCAATGTACCAGGTGCGGGCGCCGGCAGGGGGCATGCCCCTTGACCCACTCCCCCCCCCCCCCCCCCCCCCCTTTTCATGGTGTCCTCGCGTGCTCATCTCTGATTGACTGAGAGAAATGGTCAACGGTGGTGCGGATACGGGTCGCTGACACTGTCACAACACTTTCACAATTCACAGACACACTTTCGGCACACAAACCACAACACACCCATGCCATGCATGCATGCAACACACACACACAACACACATAAATACATAACATGCCTGCATGCCGACGTGCCACTTATAAGGAACCCCTAAGTAACCAGACTCGGATTGGGCTTGGCCAAAAATACATCCGCTAATCTGGTAAGTTACCGAGCTTTGTAGTTTTGTTAGTTTGGTCTGCATTTGGACCCCTGGCCGCTGGCAGCGCCGGGTTCTTTAATTTGCGGTGTACCATCATCCCGTACATACATGCAGATAGCTGGATGGACCGGCTCTAGTTTTTGATGGATAATACAATAAACTTCATTACAGTTTGCGGGGCTCAGAGAATAATGAAACTGCTTTTCACCTTCGCGTCGTAATATTCGTAATGTATTCGTTGTAACTGTTTTCTTTCCACATCTAATAGTGTTTCCTCTTGCGCACGAGGGGGTCAAAAAACGTTTATTAATCCGCGGACCGTTTGGTCGTTTGGTACGGGTATAAGGGTTTCACAATGCCTTATCTTCTTGATATCTTATTCTCGTTTCCACAATATTTCAAAATTCCCGGGCCGTGGTGGCGTGGTTGACGGCACCATGGCACATGAAAACATATCGGCATCCAACCTACGGTCTCCCTTTTGTGCCAACTCAGAAGGTACACCGCGGTGCAGTTCCTCCTCTCCTACCAACCAGAGACTCGGATGGCCGGGTGGCTGGGGCGGGACGGGGGCGCTGACACCCCTTCCTGTGGGCGTGCGGCAGGTGCGGGAGACCAACCAGATGGTGGAGGAGATGATGCTGATGGCCAACGTGGCGGTCGCGCAGAAGATTGTGCAGGTGCGGAACCCCCCCCCCCCCCCCCCCCGCAAAAAATACCCTACACCCTTAAACCCTAAAACCCAAAGGGTTTTCCATCATTGTTGTTATGACAGAATTCTCAAAGGCCTCTACAATTGAGACAGAATCAGGGCCGCCGAAGTGTTACTGGGCTCCAATTGGAAGGACATAGCGGTGCATTATGTCGAGTCGGGCGCGCATCAAGAGGAATGACGGCCGGCTAGACATTCATTGACACGTTGAACTCTTCGTTCATAAGGCACTGCCCGTTGGGCAACCACGCCGCTCCGGGTAGCTAGGATTCTCGCTAGCATGGCACCAATGAGGATCAGACCCGCTTGGGTTGCGGGCAGATGCCTGGATGTTCATCCGCACCTAGTGGCGTAAGCAGATGGCGCGGCATAGGCAGCCCCCCCCAAAGGAGCCGCGGTGCCCCTGAGCCCCCCCCTTATTCTGCCCATTTCCGCCCACTCCGCACAGTCCTTCCCCAGCCTGGCGGTCCTGCGCCGCCACGCGACGCCGCCGCCGCGCCAGTTTGACCCGCTCCCTGCGCGCGGCGGTGGCGGCGCACGTGGACATCGACATCAGCAGCTCCAAAGGCGAGCCCCCCCCCCCCCCCCCCCTCCCTCGCTGACACAATCTCACTCCCTCCGGGCGGGGGGCGGGGGGCCAGGCAGCGGGTGGGTCCCCGCTGAGCGCTGCCCGCCCCGCTGCTTTCCTCCCTGCCAGGCGCTGGCGGGACTCGCTGGACAACGCGGTGCGCGAGGACGATGGCTACTTCAACAAGCTCATCCGCATCATGACCACGCGCTGCATGACGCAGGTGGGACCCCACGCCCTTCCTCCTTGCCAATCATGCACCCACCTTCACATGCCCACAGGGGCATGCACCCCCGCGTACGGTGTTGTGTCACACCACCACTACTGTCGAGCTCGGCATCCGCATACCGCCGGGCATCCGCCCCCTCCCACCTCCCAGTTCCCAATGGCAATGGGCCCGCTGATTGCCCCCCCCCCCCCCCCTGCTCTCTTCCCCCAACAGGCGCTCTACTTTTGCACTGGCGACTTCGACACGCCCGAATTCCACCACTACGGTACGAGTACCACGGCCCCGCCGGCTCGGCCCGCATGCGAACCTTCGGCTGTGCTGTGACAGTGGGGCGGGGGTGTGTGGGGGGGGGTGGGGGGGGTGGGGGGTGGGGTGTGGGGTCGTGTGCCTGTTAGGTATAGACGGATGGAGCATCCTGTACCTAAAACACGGTGGTTAGACTGCCCTACCATCTTTTAGTTTGCCAGGGTATTCTATCTAAAACACTAGCCTTAGTCTAAAGTCTTATGTGGATATTTCTTCTCCAACGCCTGAGACTTGTTTATGTTTCCGCACGTCTCTCCTGATGGGGCAGCGACCGCGGAGTTGCCTACACGGTCCCAAACACCACTGAACCCGCGTACCTGCAAGGCGCCGGGGATTCATTTGCTGCTTTCGGGCTGTACTCTGGTTAACCCTGACCGTCGCATGGGCAACTCTCTCCTCTTCTTCTCTCTCCGCTTCTCTCTCCCCGGGAAGAGGAAGGTGGCAAGCTCTAAAACGCTTATTGCGCGAGAACTTGGATCGGGGTATCTCCGGGATTAACGAGTGAATGACAATCGGTGAGGAGTGGACTCGTGAAGGCCGGGAAGGCTGAGAGAGGTGGGGAAGGGGGGGGGGGGGCACTCCGCACGTTTTTGCGTCCTCCTTGCTGACGCGTCCTCGCCCTTGCAGGCCTGGCGGCGCCGATGTACACGCACTTCACCTCGCCCATCCCGCCGCTACGCCGACGTCACCGTGCATCGCCTGCTGGCCGCCTCCATCGGGCTCAAGCCGCTGCCGGACAGCGCGCGCGACAAGTGCGCCCCCCCTCCCCCCCCCTATCACCCTTGCCCCCTCCCCCCCCCCCTATCACCCTTGCCCCCCCCCCCCCCCCCCCTCTGCCTTTCCGGAATGCGCTCGAATATCCTCTTGGACGCAATGGTACTAGTACTGCATTCTACCAGGCCTTACTTGCTACGGGCCCATGGAGTCTGAGCTGAGCCTTGACCGGATTTCCTCCATCTCTCCCCCCCCCCTTCCCTCTCCCTCTCCCTCTATGTCTGATGGCCTTCCAGGCGTCCTCTGCAGACAAGCAG
>VCJN01002554.1:0-23868 GCA_006384855.1 Tetraselmis striata
CGTCGCCGGCTGCATGGCCGCAGGTGTCGTTGACGACCTTGAACTGGTCGAGGTCGATGTAAAGCAATACCAGTCCCGGAGGCGCAATGCCGGCGTCGTCCTGCGTCGAGGCGGGAAGGGCGCTTGCCTGTCCCGTCAGCTCCTCGAGGCGGCGGTCGAATTCGCCCCGGTTGAGCAATCCGGTCAGCGGGTCATGGGTTGCGCGGTAGCGCATTTCCCGGCTCAGCCGGCGCTGCTCGCTGACATCGTGGAACACCAGAACGGCGCCCAGCACATCCCCGTCCGCGGAGATGATCGGAGCGGCGGAATCCTCGATCCCGTATTCGGTGCCGTCACGAGCGACGAGCAGGGTGTTGTGGTCGAGGCCAACCGTTTCGCGCAGCGACAGGCAGGCCCTGATCGGGTCCGGCGCCGGATTTCCCGTGTTCTCGCTGACGATGTCGAACACTTCGCTGCTCGGGCGCCCGTGCGCGTCCTCCGCGCGCCAGCCCGTCATCCGTTCCGCCACCGGATTGAGCCACAGGATATGGCCCTCCGTGTCGGTGGTGATGACGGCGTCGCCGATGGAATCGAGCGTCACGCGCATCAGTTCGTGCTGCTCCGCCAGCTCCCGGGCCATTTCCCGTTCGCGGGTGACGTCCCAGCACACGCCGATGAGGCGTTTGACGTTTGTCTGACCGATCTTGCGATAGTGCGCTGAGGCGCGCACGTGCCCGGTCCGGCCGTCGGACCGGCAGACGCGATATTCGATGTCCATGTTTCCGGTGGAGGTGCTGGCTCTCTCGATCGCGGCCGCAGTCCTTTCGCGATCCTCGGGGTGGACCCGCTCAAGCCAGCCGCACAACGTGGTTTCAGCCGCCTGCGCGCCATGGATGGTCGAGGCATTGCCGTCCCAGCTTATCTTGCCGGTGTCGATCTCCAGGTCCCAGATCCCGACGCCGCCGTCTTCGGTCGCAACGGAAATGCGCTCGCGCGCTTCCTCGATCGCCTGGCGTTGCGCCACGCGTCCGGTGATGTCCTGGAAGGCGCCGGTGATGCGCAGCGGCTTGCCGTCCGCCGCATCCACCGTCCCGACGGCGCGCACCCAGATCCGTTCGCCGCCCGCCTTGATGAAGGGCAGTTCCAGGTCCCAGCTTTCGCCCGTCGCCACGCCCCTTTCCACCGCGGCGGTGATGACCGGCCGGGCCTCGGGCGCATAGAATTCGATCGCCTCCTCCATCGTCGGCACATGGCCGGGCTCCACGCCATGGATGCGGCAGGTCTCGTCGGACCAGTGGATCGCCCCGGTCTCGGGGTAGACCTCCCATCCGCCGATACCGGCCACGCGGTTGGTGCGGTCGAGCATCTCGCGGCTCTTTCGCAAGTCCTCCTGCTGCTGTTTCAGCGATGTGACGTCCATGTGGGTGCCGAACATCCACTCCGGCTTGCCGTCTTCCGTCCAGGTGAAGACGCGGCCGCGGTCGAGCACCCAGACCCAGTGGCCGTCCTTGTGGCGCATGCGCGCCTCGCATTCATAGGTCGGGGTTTCCCCGGCGAAATGGGCAAGGAGCTTGCGTTCCGAATCCGCGAGATCGTCGGGGTGCGCTGCATTCATCCAGGTCTCGATGGTGGTCGGAGAGATCTCGGCGAGGTCATAGCCGATGATTTCCGCCCACCGTGCGTTGAACACGGTCTCGCCGGTCTGCACGTTCCATTCCCAGGTGCCGGCCCCCGTGCCGCTGATGATCTGCCGCAGCCGGCGCCGCTCCGCCGCGAGCGTGCGAAACACCGCATGCGATTCCGTCAGGTCTTCAAGCACGGCAAAGGTCTGGCCGGGGCTTCCGTCGGCATTGCGTTGCAGCGTCGCGGACATCAGCACGTTGACGATCGCCCCGGATTTCGTGACCAGATCGTAGGGAATCTTCTCGCTGGATCCGGAGACGAAAAACTCCTGTAGCCGTCCGGTGGTCGCATAGCGCTGCGAGTCCGGCGTCATGAAGTCGAGAAGCGACCTGCCGATCACCTCGTCCCTGGAATATCCAAGGACCGACAGCCATTTGTCGCTCACGCGCGTGAGGCGCCCGTCGACGCCGATCACGTGCATCATGGCCGGCGTGCCGGTGTAGAGAGCCTGAAGTTCTTCCTGAGAAGCCGTCGGGGAAACGGGGGTGTCGGTCGTCAAAACAGGTCCTCGCGCTCGGCGCGCCGGTCTCGACCCGGCTACACTCGACGTCATCGCTTCCACCCGACTCACATATTGTTACTGTCATTGCGTTACCGATCAATGTTTCGAATCGTCGAACACATCCGAAAAACACTGACGGCAGGGTTTTTTTCGTTGAAGGTGAAGCGAAATTCTTGCCGCGTGAAGGAAAATCACGTTTGCCCGGCCGCATTCTCCTGGGGGGGCATGCGACCTTTGGTTGATATAACCGGTTTCCGGCCGCTGAATACAGGTCAGGGCGTCAGGCCCAGCTCGGCGAGCGTGTCGGGCAGCGTCTGGAACGCCGAGATGATCGCGTCGGGCGCGAGCTCTGCCACCGGGACTGCAGTATAGCCGAAGGTGACGGCGATCACCGGAATGCGGGCGGCGCGGGCGGCATCGATGTCGGTCTTGCTGTCGCCGATCATCACGGCGCGCGCGGGGGCCCCGCCGGCCCGGCTGATCGCGCCGAGCACCGGCTCGGCGTTCGGCTTGGACAGCGCATAGGTGTCGCCACCGACGAAGGCATCGATGGCGCCGCTCAGGCCGAGCGTGTCCAGCAACTGGCGCGCCAGCGCTTCCTTCTTGTTGGTGCAGATCGCGATGCGAAAGCCGCGCGCCCTGAGTGCGGCCATCGCGTCGACGGCTCCGGGAAAGGGGCGGCTGTCGACGGCGATGTTTGCCCGGTAATGATCGAGGAAGATCGATTGCAGCCGGTCGAGGAGGGCGCTGTCGGGCGCGCTCACGCCGTTCAGCGAAAGGCCTTTTTCCAGGAGTGCCCGTGCGCCGTGGCCGAAGAGATGGCCGAGGCTGTCTGACGACACCGGCGCATGCCCGTCCTGCGCCAGCGCGGCGTTCAGGGCGTGGGTCAGGTCATGTTTCGTATCGACGAGGGTGCCGTCGAGATCGAACACGAGGACGGTCGGGGTCATGGGTGGCTCCGGCTGCAGGGGCGGCGCCCTTATAGACGCAAAAGCCCCGTTTCCGAAACCGTCGCCTTAAGGGGCCGGCTTTCGCGTCCTAGAGTTTGTAGGCGGTGCGGAAGCCGCCCCAGTGGTGGCCGTCGATCACCACCGGCGCATCGACCTCGCGCATCCACACGATGGTGCCGTTGCCCATGTCGCGGGGATAGGTCTGCACGAGGAAGGGCCGGGTGTTTCGCGCGGCACTCAGGCCGGCGCGGTCGTCGAAGATGCGCTTGTTGCGGCAGTTGGCGGCGTTCCAGGCCGGATCGTCGGGGCGCTGCGCCTTCGAATAGATCAGATTGTGGACCGGCAGATAGCCGTTGCGGTCGACCGCGGCGCAAAAGGCCATTCCGTTCGATCCGGCGAGGATCTCCTCCTGGATCGGCGGCAAAAGTGTCTCCAGCACGGCGAGTGCCCGGTTTTCCACCTGCTCGGGATCGGTTCCGGGAATCGGGCGGTAGTCCGTGTCGAAGAGGTCCTGCATTGTCAGCCGTCCGGCCGCGAGCGCCTCGCTCATGGCCGCCTCGACGCGCGCGGCACCGCCGCGGGCGCAGGCAATCAGCGGATCGAGCTGCTCGCGAACCTCGGCGAGGAGGGCTGCAACATTGGCCTGAAACGCCGCGGACGGGGTCTGGAAGGCGCAGTGCAGACCGTTCTCCGAGACCGCGACGATCGCAAGGTCGACCGTACCGAGTCCGTCGATCTCCGCCTTGGCCGGGCCGGTGTGCATCGCTGTCTCGCCGTCCTGCGGCACCAGAAGCGCGCCGCCTTGCGATATGTCACGGGTCTTCACGCGCAACCGCGTGCCGCCGGCCGACAGCGTTCCGTCGCGCTCCGCCGGCAGGCGGTCCTGCGTGCGGCGGTCGCCGATCGCGGTCTGGCGGATCATCATGGTGAAGCGCTGGCCGAGGCCGGCGCCGAGCGCCACCATGCCCTCGGACGCCGCGCGGGCCGCTTCGCCGGCCTGTTCGGCGGTGTCGGTCGCCGTGGCGATGGTCTCGACCTTCTCGCTGACGGCGCGCACGAAGTCGGCGGTCCGACGGGCGGTTTCCCCGACGGAGCGCGATGTCTCGAGCTGGTCGCCGACCTGGTCCGCCACCTTGGCGAAGCTTGGCAGGATCTCGCCGATCACGCCGATGATGCGGTTGACGGCATGGATGCTGCCTTCGGCGGATTGCTGCAGGCGGCCGATGTTGGCGACGATCTCGTCGGTGGCCGTCTGTGTCTCCACCGACAGCGCCTTGACCTCGTTGGCGACGACCGCGAAGCCCTTGCCGGCTTCTCCCGCACGCGCCGCCTCGATGGTCGCATTCAGCGCGAGCAGGTTGGTCTGTTTGGCGACGTCGGAAATCAGCCGCACTACGCTGGCGATGTCGTCGATCGCCGACTTGAGCTCCTCGATGCCGGCATTGGCGGTGTCGGCCACCTCGCGGGCCTCCTCGGCGAGTTGCGAGGAGCTGCGCACCTGCGCGTCGATTTCGCTGCTCGCCTCCGCCAGATGGGCGATGGCCGTGGAAAGGTCTTGCGCGGTGGTGTCGGCCTGTTGCGATTCCGCGCGCAAGGCTTCCGACTGGCCGCGAATGTCGGACAGCACGATGAGCTGTTCGCCGACCCTCAGGCCGAGCGCCTGGGCGCCGTTGCCGATCTTTGCGGCGGCGGCCTGGAGATCCGTCTCCATCAGGTCGAGCGTCAGCGAGGTCTGGTGATCGCCGGCAAGCGATGTCGCGGCGGCATCGGCGTCCGCCGGGGTCTCCGTCTCGGCGGCGATCTCGGAAATGCGTTTTTCCACCACGTCCTTGCGCTGGGCTAGAGAAAAAAGGCGCATGACGATCCTCCCGGCAGCGAATAATGCTGGACTGGCCAGCGCAACAAACCGCCGAAACGATAGGTGTCCAGGCTGAATTCCTGGTTAACGCAACGTCGCTTTTCAAGGCGTACGGGCCGTCTCCTTCGCCTTGGTGTGCTTTTTTGCGGCTGCATCCGCAGATTGGACGAGGCCCGCGCGGGTGCGCAGTCCCTTTGCCTTGCCGGCGCGCCATGCTACACCCGCCCACGCCGCCTTGCGTCGCACGGGATCCGTGCACGAGGCGATTTGCAACGGCTCCGGCCCGCGAACGGCTTCCGGCCGTGACGGGTCCGGCATCATGAGCGGAATTGAATGAGCGACGACTTTAAGCGACTTGCCGCCGAGGCGGCCCTGGAAGAAGTCCGCAACGGCATGCGCCTTGGCATCGGCACCGGATCGACGGCGGAACATTTCGTGCGCGCGCTTGCCGCGCGCGTTGCCGACGGTCTCGACGTCATCGGCGTGCCGACCTCGGAGCGCACGGCGGCGCTGTGCGAGAGCCTGGGCGTGCGGCTTGCGACGCTCGACACCTGCCCGGAGCTGGATCTGACCGTCGACGGCGCCGATGAGCTCGACGCCCGGCTGACCCTGATCAAGGGCGGGGGCGGAGCCCTGTTGCGCGAGAAGATCGTCGCGCGGGCCTCGGCGCGCATGGTCGTGATCGCCGATGAAACCAAGCAGGTCTCCACCCTTGGCGCCTTTGCCCTGCCGGTCGAGGTCGTGCCCTTCGGGCTGCGGGCGACGCGCAACGCCATCGAGGCGGCCATTGCCGCGCTCGGTTACGACGCGCCGGTCCGGCTGCGCGGCGGCGACACGCCCTTCGTGACCGACGGGCAGCATCATATTCTCGACATCGATCTCGGGCAGATCAAGGACGTGGATGCGCTGTCGCGCGCCCTTCTCGATATTCCCGGCGTTGTCGATCACGGACTGTTCATCGGCATCGCCGATGCCGCCTATCTTGCCGGCGCCGGAGGCGTGACCCGCCTCGTTCCGGTGCCCTGACCCTCAGAAGGACCGCGGCGCGTTTCGCTCACGGCGACCGCCTCTTGTCATGGAGTTTTCGATGTTTTCGACCCTTCGTCACCATTTGACATCCGCAGCCTCCGCGCTGTTCCTGCTGGCGGCCGTTGCCGTCCCGGCGACGGCGCAGGAATCCATTTCCGACGAGCATATCGCCGCCGCGCGCGAGACGGTTCTCGCCGCCAATGCGATCCGCGCGTTCGACAATGTGCTTCCGCTGATGGCCGACCGCACCCGCACGCTCTTCATCCAGAGCAACCCGGCCAACACCAGCGAGATCGACGCGGTGGTCAATGAGGTCGCGCTCAAGCTCGCCGAACGCCGTCCCGAGCTGAACCGGGTGGTCTATGAGGTGTGGGCGCGCCGCTTCACCATCGAGGAGCTGAACCAGCTCGCCGAGTTCTACAAGTCCCCGCTCGGCCAGAAGTACTCCAAGGTCGAGCCCGAGCTGCGGGCGCTGTCGATCGGCGCCGCCAAGCAGTGGGGCGATGCCATTTCTACCGAGATGGTCACGCTGGTGCGCGAGGAGCTGAACAAGCGGCAGGCGCCGGAAGCGCAGCCGAAGACGGAATAACGTCCCGGCTTTCCCCGGACAGCGCGAAGGCGCGGGGGGTGCCGGCACGCATGCGTGTTGCGCCCGCGCCCGGACAGGCACACAGCGAGGCATGGCATGAGCGACTTTGAGTTTGACCTGTTTGTTATCGGCGGCGGGTCGGGGGGCGTGCGCGCGGCGCGGATCGCCGCCGGCCACGGGGCCAGGGTCGGGATCGCGGAGGAATACCGCTACGGCGGTACCTGCGTGATCCGCGGCTGCGTGCCCAAGAAGCTCTTTGTCTACGCCTCCAGGTTCTCCGAGGAGTTCGAGGACGCGGCCGGCTTCGGCTGGGATGTGGGAGCAAGCAGCTTCAACTGGGAGCGGCTGATCGATGCCAAGGACCGCGAGATCGCGCGCCTTGAAACCGTCTATCGCCGCAACCTGGAGCGCTCCGGCGTCGAGATGTTCGACAGCCGCGCGGTGCTGGAGGATGAGCACACCGTGCATATCCTGTCCGACGACCGGCGGGTGCGGGCGAAGACCATCCTCATCGCCACCGGCGCGACGCCCAACGTCGATGCGGATCTTCCCGGCGGCGAGCACGTCATCACGTCCAACGAAGCCTTCCACCTGGCGGATTTTCCCAAGCGGGTGGTGGTCGCCGGCGGCGGCTATATCGCGGTGGAATTCGCCGGCATCTTCGCCGGCCTTGGCGCCGAGACGACGCTGATCTACCGGGGCGAGGAGATCCTGCGCGGCTTCGACGACGATCTGCGCAAGGCGCTTCACGAAGAGATGGAAAAGAAAGGCATCAGAGTCCTTTGCGGCGATGTCTTCACCTCGATCGAGAAGCGCGAGGGCGGCGATTACGTCGGCCATACCAAGCTTGGCGAGGCTCTTGAGGCCGACCGCATCATGTTCGCCATCGGCCGTCGGCCGAACACCGCCGGTCTCGGGACTGGACGCTGCCGGCGTCGTGACCTCGGCCTCCGGCGCGATTGCCGTCGACGACCAGTCGCGCACAAACGTGCCGTCGATCTATGCGGTGGGCGACGTCACCGATCGGGTCAATCTCACGCCGGTGGCGATCCGCGAGGGGCATGCCTTCGCCGACACGCTGTTCGGCGGCAATACCTGGAGCGCCGATCATTCGATGATCCCGACGGCGGTGTTCTCCCAGCCGGAGATCGGCACCGTCGGCATGACGCAGGCCGAGGCCGTCGCCAAGCACGGCACCGTCGATGTCTACCGCGCGCATTTCCGTCCGATGAAGCACACGCTCTCAGGCCGCGACGAGAAGATGCTGATGAAGCTTCTGGTCGATCCGGCAAGCGACAAGGTGCTGGGCGTGCATATTCTCGGCCATGATGCAGGCGAACTGGCGCAGGTGCTCGGCGTGGCGATGCGCATGGGCGCGACCAAGGCCGATTTCGACGCGACGATGGCGGTGCATCCCACCGCCGCGGAGGAACTGGTCACCATGCGCGAGCCGACGGAGCGCGTGACCGCCTGATCCGGTCCGGCCTCACGGGTCGGACGTTCGATTGCCTGTTGCGCCTGGCGCGAGGTCTGAAGGATTTGAATCCGGACTTCGCGCCAGGCGTTTGTTTTTTCAGGTGAAGTTTTGATTCAAGGGCGCGCGGGCGCCGCTCTTCCCGGTCGCGATGGATCCGGGTTTCTCCGTATTGACAATATATTGTCATATTGCAAATATGCTGCCATGAAATCAGATCCGCATTCCTCTCGCCCGGACGATGCAGACGGGCATTCGTCGCAAAGCCGGCTCCTCACGCAGGTGATCCTGGAGACCTTTCGCCTCAACGGCGGATTGCTGTCGGCCGGTGATGCGCTGGTCGGCGATCTGGGGCTGACCAGCGCGCGCTGGCAGGTGCTGGGCGCCGTCGCGCTCGAAGGACGGCCGCTGTCGGTTGCGCAGATCGCCCGGCGCATGGGGCTGTCGCGCCAGGCGGTGCAGCGGGTCGTCAACGATCTCGGCGCCGCCGGTCTCGTCGCCTTGCAGGACAACCCGGATCACAAGCGCGCCCGGCTCGTGGTGATGACGGGCGCGGGGGAGGCCGCCTATGCGGAAGCCGACCGTCGGCAGATCGTCTGGGCGAAGGGGCTGGCCGAGGGCCTTGGCGAGGAGGCGCTGTCCGCCTGCCTCGACGTTTTGCGCCGGCTTTTGGCGCGGTGTGAAGGAGACCGTTGATGACGCATGCCATCCCTTCGACGTCGGCTCCGCGAGGCGCAGGACCGCAGCCGGCCTCGCCGCGCAAACTGGCCCATCGCACGGCCGGCCTGCTTGCCTTTGCGATGATCGCGACCTTCTGGCTGTCGACGGCCGTGTCCGAGCTTTTCGGCTCGCCGCAGGCCATCGCGGCGGTGAAGCAGGCGATCCTCTATGCGATGGTCGTGCTTGTCCCGGCGCTGGCGATCACCGGCGCGAGCGGCTTTTCGCTCGGTAAGGGGCGCGTCGGCGCGCGGATCGATGCGAAACGCCGGCGCATGCCGCTGATCGCGGCCAACGGCATCCTCGTACTCGTGCCCTCTGCGGTGTTTCTGGCGATGAAGGCGCGGGCTGGGGTATTCGACACCGCCTTCTACACGGTGCAGGCGGTGGAGCTTGTCGCCGGCGCGCTCAACCTGTTCCTGATCGGGCGCAACATCGCCGACGGACTGGCGATCTCCGGTCGCCTGCGCCGCCGTCCGGCCGAGCCCGCGCGCTGACCGCGCCCGTGGCGCGCGGCGGCGTCAGCCGTCGCGCAGCGCCTTCAGCACGGCGTCGATTTCACCGTCCGTGTTGTAGGCGTGGACGGAGGCGCGGACCAGCGCGTCGAGCCCGCGTTCCGGCAGGTCGATGCGCGCCGAGGCGGCGGAGGAGACGGAGACGTTGATCCCCGCCCGGGCCAGTCGCGCCTTTGTCTCTGCCGGTGTTTCGCCGTCGACCCGGAAGGTGACGATGCCGCAGCGCCGCGCTCCCTTGTCGTGCACCGCGATGCCGGGAAGCCGAGCCAGCCCTTCGCGCAGGCGCGCGCCAAGCTCTGCGATGCGGCGCTCGAGCCGGTCGGTGCCGATCTCACAGGCGAGCCGGGCGGCGACGCCAAGGCCGATCTGGCCGGCGAAGAACCTCTCCCAGTTCTCGAAGCGGTGCGCGCCGGCAACCAGCCGGTAGCCGTCGGCGTCCAGCCAGTCGGTCGATTCCAGGTCGACGAAGGGCGGCTCCAGCTTGTCGACGATCTCGTTTGCGACATAGAGAAACCCGGTGCCGCGCGGCCCGCGCAGGTACTTCCGGCCGGTGCCGGAGAGCATGTGGCAGCCGATCCGCGTCACGTCGAGGTCGATCTGGCCGGCCGACTGGCAGGCGTCGAGCAGATAGAGCAGGCCGTGCCGGCGGGCGATGGCGCCAACGGCCTCCGCCGGATTGACCAGCCCGCCGAAGGTCGGAACATGGGTCAGCGCGATCAGGCGCGTGCGCGGCGTGATCGCCGCTTCCAGCGCGGCCAGATCGATCTGCCCGCTGGCATCATCGTCGATCAGGTCGATCTCGATGCCGGCGCGCGTCTTCATCTGCAACAGCGCGACATAGTTGGAGACATATTCCGCACGGCCGGTGATCACCCGGTCCCCGGGCTTGAAGGGGATCGCGTAGAATGCCATGTCCCAGGCGCGGGTGGCGTTTTCGATATAGGCGATTTCCTCCGGGCGCGCTCCGAGAAGGGCGGCGATGGCGGGATGGAAGTCCGCGACCTTCGCCTCGGCCCGTTCCGCCGCCTCATAGCCGCCGATGGTCGCCTCCAGGTCGAGATGGCCCTTCACCGCGTCGAGAACGGCCGCGGGCATCAGTCCCGCCCCGGCGTTGTTGAAGTGGATGCGGGTTTCGCATCCAGGCGTCGCGGCCCTGAGCGCGGCCGTATCCGCTTCGCTCCAGGGGCGCGGGGTTGGCGGTGCGCTGGTCATGACTGAAACTATCCTTTAGGTGAAAACGGCAGGGTCTGCGGATGCGCCCTGCACGGGAATGAGGTGAGACACGCAATGCAGATTACCTATTTCGGCTATGGATCGCTGGTCAACACCCGCACGCTCGGTCCGCAGGCGTCGGCGGTCGCGGGAACGCTCGACGGCTGGCGGCGGGAGTGGCGCGCCTGGTGGCGGGCCGACGGCAGCGCCGAGCGGCCGGGCAATTGCACGCTGACGGTAAGGCGCGATCCGCAGAGCGCGATCCAGGGCGTGATGGTGAGCGAACCGGCGGAGCGGCTTGCGGTGCTCGATGCGCGCGAGAAGCGCTATGTGCGTGTCACCGACGGCATAGCCGATGCCTTTCGCTGCGATCCGCGCGGCAAGCCGGCGCCGGAAGGCGCGTTCCTCTATGAGGCCGATGCCGAAATCCGCCACTGGGGTGACGACGATCACCCGATCCTGCAAAGCTATGTCGACTGCGTGATGGCGGGCTTCCATGCTTTCTGGGGCGACGAGGGCGTGCGCCGCTTCATCGCCACGACCGACGGCTGGCATGCGCCGATGCTCGCCGACCGGACGGCGCCGCGCTATCCGCGCGCGCTGGAGATCGATGCCGATCTTCTGGCGTTTTTCGATGATCTGCTGGCCGAACAGGGCGTGCACTACATCCGTCCGTGAGGGCGTTTGGCATCGCCGGGACGGGCGGATGCCATGGCGCATGTTGAATCCCGAAACGGGTTTTCGCAATGATGGGGCGCTTGCCGCCTTGCCGATTCTGACATCTGCACCCGGTCGTGCCGACACGGGACAGGACCGTCGCAGCCGGGCCGGCGGGCATGACGGAGTGGTCGCCGACCGACGCGAAGAGAGGACGGCACGTGAAACGACCCATCAGTTTCGAGGCCTTCAGCCTGGCGATGTCGGCGCGGTGTTGCGCGTCTCCCGCCGGGATCGTTCTGGTCATCGTGATCGCCACCAGTCTTGCGCCCGACACCGTCCAGCGGGTCGCGCAGGATCTGTTGCATGCGACCGCGACGAATGTCGGCTGGATGTATCTTCTCGTCACCACGGGGTTCGTCGTCTTCGTGCTCGTCCTCGGGCTGTCGCGGATGGGCACCATCAGGCTCGGCCCGGCGGACGCGCCGCCCGAATTTTCCTTTCCGAGCTGGCTGGCGATGATCTTTTCCGGCGGCATGGGTGTCGGGCTGGTGTTTTGGGGCGTCGCCGAGCCGATGATGCATTTCAACGACCCGCCGCTTGGCGACGGACTGCCGCGCACCGCCGAGGCGGCGCAGACCGGCATGCGCTACGCCTTCTTCCACTGGGGGCCTGCACCAGTGGGCGAATTTCGCCCTGGTGGGGCTAGCAATCGCCTATGTCCGGTTCCGGCATGACAGTCACGGCCTGATCAGCGAGACGCTTCGCCCGCTCATCGGCGAACCGCGTCGATGGCGGGCTGGGGCAAGGCGATCGATGTGCTGACCGTGGTCTCGACGGTCTTCGGCGTGGCGACGACGCTCGGGCTCGGCGCACTTCAGATCAACAGCGGTATTGCGCGGCTCACGGGGATCCCATTCGGCTTTCCCGCGCAACTGGTGATCGTCGCCGTGGTCGGCGGATTGTTCATGCTTTCGGCCATGACCCCGCTCGACCGGGGCGTGAAGCTCCTCAGCAATGCCAACATGCTGCTCGCCGCGGCGCTACTCGGCGTCGTGCTGGTCTTCGGGCCGACCTCCTTCATCTTCGGGGTGATGACCCAGACCCTTGGCGAATACCTCGGCACCGTCATGCAGATGAGCCTCGTCACCTCGCCCTATTCCTCCGGCGAGTGGGTCGAGCAATGGACGCTGTTCTACTGGGCCTGGGGGCTGAGCTGGGCGCCCTTCGTCGGCAGTTTCATCGCGCGGATCTCGCGGGGCCGGACCATCCGCGAATTCGTGCTCGGCGTGATGATCGTGCCGGTCGCGCTCAGCATGTTGTGGTTCTCCACCTTCGGCGGAGCGGCCATCCATTTCGAGATCTTCCGGCAGGCCGGCATCGCCGACGCGGTGGCAACCGAGGTCCCTGCCGGTCTCTACGTTCTGCTGGAGCAATTGCCCGGCAGCGATGTGCTGACCCTGGCGTCGATCCTGCTGGTCGGCATGTTTCTCGTCACCTCGGCCGACTCGGCAACCTTCGTGCTCGGCATGTTCACGTCGAAGGGCGTGCTCAATCCGACCCGGGCGGTGCGGCTGTTGTGGGGCACGTTGCAGTTGCTGATGGTGGTGGTGCTGCTGCTCACCGGCGGGCTGGAAAGCCTGCAGGCGGCGTCCATCGTCGCGGCCTTTCCGTTCATGCTGCTGATGATCCTGATCGCCGTTTCGCTCTACCGCGATCTCGCGCAGGAACTGGCGATGAACGATGAAAAGACGCGCGTGCTCAACGTGCGCATCGAGCGCTGGCTGCTGCGCGAATCCGAACGCGAGGCGGCCGAAAAGGCCGAGGCTGAAATCCATCCGACCGTTCCGGAAGAGTGCGGGCCGACGGCCACCTCCGCAGGCAATGGCAAGACGTCCGCCAGCTAGGAGCGGGGACAGCTCCTCTCATGATAAAAAAGGCCGGCGGGGATTGCTTCTCGCCGGCCTATTCATGACGTCTTGCGGACTGCTGCTATTCGGCCGCCTGCGGCAGGTCGTCCCGGTTGCCGTGCTTTTGCCGGTCTTTCTCCGCTGCCGGCTTCTTGCCGATCGGCGTGACATTTGCCGGGGCAGGGGTGGGGGACACCCGGGTGCCGAAGGCCGCATCCGCCGGCGTCGGCGGCAGTTGCGGTCCCGAGGGGGGCCGCAGCGACCGCCTCGGCGGGAGCGTCCGCATCGCTCTTTGACGCGCGGCGCTCGGTGAAGAGACGCATCCACACTGTTGGCACCGCCAGCATCGTCGGGATCATCACCAGCGTCAGAATCGTGGAGAACCCGAGGCCGAAGATGATCGCCGTCGACAGCTGCACCCACCACACGGCGGTGATCGACCCCTTCTCGATGACCCGATTGAAGAAGTCGAAATTGACCATCGTCATCATCGGGATCAGGCCGGCGATGGTGGTGGTCGTGGTCAGGAGCACAGGCCGGATGCGCTGGGCCGACGTCTTCAGGATCGCCTCGACCGGCTCGATGCCGTCCTCGCGGAAGCGGTTGTAGGTGTCGATCAGCACGATGGCGTTGTTGACCACGATGCCGGCAAGCGCGACGACGCCCGTGCCGGTCATGATGATGGAGAATTTCTGCCCCATCAGCGCCATGCCGAGCAGCACGCCGAAGACCGACATGATCACCGTCGAGAGCGTCAGGATGGTCTGGTAGAAGCTGTTGAACTGGGTCACCAGGATGATGAACATCAGGAACAGCGATCCGACCATCGCCTTTTGCAGGAATTCGCCGGACTCCTTCTGGTCCTCGTCCGCGCCGCGGAACTTCAGGAACACATTGTCCGGGAAGCTCTGGGTGTCGAGCCAGGCCTGGAGCTCCTTCACCTTGTCGTCTCCCGTCGCCGGACGGGTCAGACCGTCAGCGGTGGTGATCGTCGCCGTCTCCACCACATTGGCCTTCACGTCCATGGCATAGAGCCCGTCGCGGCGGGTGATCGAGGTCACCTTCTGCTGCGGCTGGCGGTCGATGAAGTTCGACAGCGGCACCTGTCCGAGCGGGGTCTGCAGCCGCAGGCTGTCGAAGCGGTCGAGCGTCCGCTCGGCCTCCGGCAGGCGCACGCGGATGTCGACCTCGTCCTCGGAATCGTCCGGCCGGTACTTGCCGATCAGCACGCCGTTGGTAACGAGCTGGACCATCGCGCCGACCGAGCCGATGCCCGCCTGAAAGCGGCCCGCCTGTTCGCGGTCGATGGAAATCTGCCACTCGATGCCGGGCAGCGGGCGGCTGTCCTCGCGGTCCTGCAGGTCGTCCATTGCATCGACATGGCCGCGCACGCGCGCCACCGCCGCCACCACGTCGTCGTAGCTCGTCGAGGTGATCTGCAGGTTGACGTCCTTGCCCGTCGGCGGACCGCCCTCGATCTTGCGAACCTCGACCTTGATGCCGGGAAGGGCGGCCGTGCGCTCGCGGATTTCGGCGAAAATGTCTTCCGCCTTGCGCCGGCAGCAATAGTCGGCGAGCTCGATGTTCAATTCGCCGATCACGTCGGCGGGCTTGTCCTGGACACCGCCCAGCATGTCGCCGCCGCCACCGCCGCCGCCGGCCGGTCGCGTTCATCACCACGTTGTCGATGCCGGGCACCGTGAGCACGACAGCCTCGACGTCGTCGACCAGGTCGAGCGCCTCGCGCACCGAGAAGTTGCCGCGACCCGACACGAGGATCACGGCGGACTCCGGTTCCTCGTCAACGAAGAACTCGATCCCTTGCATGTTCTGCTGGAAGAAGACCGTGATGCCGCCGGCGATGGCGATGACCGCGACAAGCGTCACCACGTTGCCAAGCGCCGTGCCGGCGGCAAAACTCAGGAAGCGGACATAGACGCCGGTCGCGCCCGTGACCTTCTTGGGATCGAAATGCGCGTCGGCGGAGAGCTGCTGCGCGGTCTCGCGTTCTTTTTCCGCCAGCCGGTCGGCGCGGGCCCGCGAGCGTTCGACTACCGGCTTGAACAGGCGGAAGGAGAGGGCTCCAATGCCGAGGCCGGCGGCGACGCCGAGCGGGATGAGCATCGTTTGCGAAAGCCCGACGGGAAGGAGCGCGACCGCAAAGGCGACCGCGAGTCCGACCATGCCAGCCAGAATGCCGGCGGCGTGGCGTCCCGACCAGGATATCGCGCCCGACAGCACCGCGCCGGTGACCGGCAGGAAGACGAGCGCGGTCAACAGCGAGGCCGACAGCACGATCACCACCATGATCGGCAGATAGCTCATGAACTCGCCCGCGACCCCCGGCCACAAGAGCATCGGCAGGAAGGCGGCAAGTGTCGTCGCCGTGGAGGAGACGATCGGCCAGAACATCAGCCTGGACGCGCGGATATAGGCCTCCTGCGCCGGCATGCCTTCCGCGATCTTGCGGTCGGCGTATTCCACCATGACGATGGCGCCGTCGACCAGCATGCCGACGGTCAGCACCAGGCCGAACATCACCATGGTGTTCACGGTCATGCCGATGGTGGAGAGGATCAGGAAGCCGACCATGAAGGAGGTCGGGATCGAGATGCCGACGAGCAGCGCCGATTTCGGACCGAGCGCCCAGATGACGAGGATCATCACCAGGAAGATCGCGGTCATGATCGAGGATTGCAGCGAGCCCAGGATCTCGAAGATGTTTTCCGACTTGTCGAGCAGATAGTCGACGCGGACCGCATCCGGCCAGTCGGCTGTCGCGGTTTCCACGACCTCGCGCACGGCGGCGTTGTTCTCGATGATGTTGGTGCCCTTGCGCTTCACCACATTGATGGTGATCGCGGGCTTGCCGTTGACCCGGGTGAAGCTCGACGGATCCTTGAAGGTGCGGCGGATCTCGCCGATATCGCCCAGCGTGACGACGCCTTCGCCGGACTGCTTGATCGGCAGGGAATAGACGTCATCGGCGGTTTCGACGAGGCCGGGCACCTTGACGTTGAAGCGGCCCTGGCCGTTGTCGAGGAAGCCGGCGGGCACAAGCTGGTTGTTCTGCGCCAGCGAGGTCAGCAGCTCCTGCTGGGTGACGCGGTAGGATTCCAGTTTCATGGAATCGATCACCACCTCGAGCATTTCCTCTCGGTGGCCGGACAGCTCCGCCTCCAGAACGGTGGACACCGCCTCGATCTCGTCCTTCAGGCGCCGGGCGTGCTGATAGAGCGTGCGTTCCGGGACCGCGCCCGACAGGGCGATGTAGATCGTCGGCTGCAGCGCGAAGTTCGTTTCGGAAATCGTCGGCTCTTCCGCCTCTTCAGGCAGTTTGGCCTTCGCCTGGTCGACCTTGTCGCGGACGTCGGCGAGCGCCTTGTCCTTGTCGAAGGAGATGTCGAACTCGAGGATGACGCCGAGATGGCTCTCGGCGGAAATGGTCGTGATTTCCTTCAGGCCGTCAAGGCCGCGCAGCGCGGTTTCCATCGGGCGCGCGAGAAGCCGCTCGGCGTCCTCCGGGGAAATGCCCTGCTGGGTCACCGAGACATAGAACACCGGGATATCGATGTCCGGATCGGCTTCCTTGGGGATCGCGACATAGGCGAGAATGCCGGCCGTTACCATTACCAGCATCAGGGTGAGGACCGTGCGCGGCCGGCGCAGGACGCCTTCAAGCATGTCGATCATTTCGGCGCCTCCACCATCTGCCGGACCGGGTCAACGGTCTGGCCTTCGATTACATAGTCCTGACCGGTGGTGATCACCGCCAGCGTTTCCGGCAGCCCGGACACCCAGATGCCTTCCGTGTCGCCGCCCAGGATCGTGACCGGATAAAAGGCGACCGTGTTGTCGTCGGTGACCGCGCGCACGCCGACACTGCCGGCATCATCCAGCGTGAGGATGCCGGAACTCAGCCGATGGGCCTTTTGCAGGGCGAGCGGAACGCGGGCCGTGGCGGTGATGCCGTCGCGCACCGCGCCGTCGGGATTGGCGATCTCGATTTCCACCCGGAAGGTGCGGGTGGCATCGTCGGAGGCGGGCGCGATGTAGCGGATGGCGCCGTTGACGGTCTCGCCGGTGACCAGCTCCACCTCAGCCGCCTGGCCGATCTTCAGCTTTCCGACATCGCGTTCCGACACCTGGCCGATGGCGAGGATCGGGTCGGCGTCGATCAGGGTGGCGCAGATCTGGCCGGTGGAGAGAATGGTTCCGGTTTCGGCCATCGGGCTTTCCACCACGCCGCCGATCGGCGCGGTGATGACGGTGCGCGACAGCTCGAGCTGCTGTTCCTCAAGCATGGCGGAGGCGGCATCCATGGCCGCCTTGAGTGCCGCGACGCGGGTCTGTGCGGCAAATCCCTTGTCCTGAAGCTGCGTCGCGGCGGAATGGTCGAGCCGGGCCTGGGCAAGGCGTGCTTCCGCCTCCAGAACCTTGGCCTGTCGCGCGCCCTTGTCGAGCACGCAGAGCACGTCGCCGCGCTCCACACGGTGTCCTTCGGTGACGCGTCGCTCCGCCACCCGGCCGCTGGTTTCCGCGCGCACGGCAACGGCGGCATCGGCCTCGGTGCGGCCCCGGATCACCAGAACGGAGCTGCGCTGCTGCGCCTCGATGTCCCTGACGGCGACGCGAAAGGGCGTTGCGTCCTGCGCGCTGCTGCGCTCCGCCGGGGGCGGCGTTGCGTTTTCGGCGTCGGCGCGCCCGCCCTCGATGTAGGTGCCGGTCCACATCCAGCCGGCAACGCCGGCGGTGATCGCCACCGCGAGAATGTGGGAAAAGCGGATCGTCATGACCTAAAGTCTCCGGGTCGTTCTTTATTCGGCCGCAGCGGGGAGGGCTGAGGCCGAAGCAGGGTCGAGGGTCTCGATGCGGGCGCGGTTCTCGGTCAGGAAGGCAATGTCCTGGCGAATGCAGTGGCGTCCATAGTCGAGAATGAAATTGGTCGGTTCATGGGCGCATTCCTGCGCGATGCCGTCGAGTTTGGCGAGTTCGTCATGCAGGTTCTGCAGCCGGTGGTCGATTGCCGCGCGAATGGTGTCGGCGCCGACGAGATCGGCGCACATGGCAACCAGCAGGAACGGGGAGCGAAAGGTATCTGGGCCGGGCGTCTCGCTCAGCGCCTGGATGAAGGCGGCGCGGCCGGCCTCGGTGATCGAATAGATCTTGCGCGACGGCTTGCCGCTTTGCGCTTCCTCGCGCACCGTCACCAGGCCGTCGGCCTCAAGGCGGGCAAGTGCGGGATAGATCGAGCCGAAGCTGGCGTCGACGAAATAGCTGTAACGGCCCTCGGTGGAGAGCTTGCGGATCTCGTAGCCCGTGGCATCGCCGAAATTGAGAATCGCCAGACACAGGGTCCGTACGCTCATGAGATGTGATCCTTTCCGGGGCTCTCCCCGCCTACGGGCGCCCGCAGCTCGCGCGCTCAGCATCTGCGTCGCGGCCTGCGGCGGACGGGCGTGCAAGCTCGGCAATATTCGCAAGTCGTTATATATCGACCCGATATACTGCCGTCTTATATACCCCTGCCGGAATGGCGCAAGACCCTGCGTAAATTTTCCGCAGACATCTTGAAGGCGGGGAAGGCGGGGGCAGATAGACCGATAACGGGGTAGCGGGGACGAGGCGCCTTTTTGCGGGTACGGTCTGCGCCAAAGGGCCGCGTGGACTTTTAGCCGTTAGCGGCTACAGTTTTGTGAAACGGCGCGAGCGGCGATACGCTCCAGCGCAGCAGGCGGAGAAAACCGATGGCGAATGACGAAACCGGTCGAGACGCACCGGCAGACGCTGCCGAGAGCACGGCGCTCGGCGGCCTGCGCGGCCTTTGGGCCTCTCCCTTCTTTCGGCTTCTGGCGATCAACTGGCTGATCGGCGCCTTCGTCTCGGTGATGGTGCTCGGCGGTCTGATGGTTTTCGACACGGCGAACCTGCGCAGCCTCATTCTCAATTCCGAGGACCCGGTCCTGCCGATGGTCGTGCTGCTCTTCGGGCTGATGATCACGCTGTGTTCGGCGGCGATGGGTGCCGCTGTCATGGCGCTGCCCGGCGAGGACCGCGGCGACAGCGGCGGCACGCGCGGCACGCGCGAGCGGATCGACGACGGATTTGCCGGCCTGTCCGGGCTCCGGCCCGCGCTTCAGCCGGTGCGGGTGCGCGCGCGTTAACGCTCCCGGTCGTGGGAATGTCTTGCATCGCAGCCGGGTTTTGGGTTTCTTCGCAACAGCATGCGTAGGCTCCCGCCGGGGGCGAACACGGGACCCATCTCCATGAGCGACACCTATCCGCGCGATCTGATCGGCTACGGACGCGAGACGCCCGACCCGCAATGGCCGAATGGCGCCAAGGTCGCGGTTCAGTTCGTCCTCAACTACGAAGAGGGCGGCGAGAACTGCATCCTGCATGGCGACACGCACTCCGAGGCGTTCCTGTCTGAGATCGTCGGCGCCCAGGCCTGGACGCGCCAGCGCCACATGAACATGGAATCAATCTACGAATACGGCTCGCGCGCCGGTTTCTGGCGGCTGTGGCGGATGTTTACGAGCCGCGCCATGCCGCTCACCGTCTACGGCGTCGCCACCGCGCTGCAGCGCAACCGGCAAGCGGTCGAGGCGATGAACGAGGCCGGCTGGGAAATCGCCTCGCACGGCCTCAAGTGGATCGAATACAAGGATTTCTCGCGCGATGACGAGCGCCGTCACATGGAAGAGGCGATCCGCATCCACGAGGAGGTGACCGGCTCGCGTCCGCTCGGCTGGTACACGGGGCGTGGCTCCGAACACACCCGCGATCTGGTCATGGAGGAGGGCGGTTTCCTCTATGATTCCGATAGCTATGCCGACGATCTGCCCTATTGGGTCGAGGGGCCGTCGGCGCCGCATCTGGTCATTCCCTATACGCTCGATGCCAACGACATGCGCTTTGCCACGCCGCAGGGCTTCAACGCGGGCGACCAGTTCTTCACCTATCTCAAGGACACGTTCGACACGCTCTATGCCGAAGGTGTCGCCGGCGCGCCGAAAATGATGTCCGTCGGCCTGCATTGCCGCCTCGTCGGGCGTCCGGGCCGTGCGGCGGGGCTGGCCCGCTTCCTCGACTATGTCGCCAGCTACGAGGACGCCTGGGTCGCCCGCCGCATCGACATCGCCTGGCACTGGCATGCCCATCACGCCGGCTGAGGCGGGCGATATGGCTTCGCGGATACGCTGTTTCCCAGTTGAAAGGGTATGATTTTCGTCATCCCGGACGCAGCGTCAGCGGAGATCCGGGATCCGTGAGGCTCGGCCTTTCGGGTTCGATCAGGGAAGGCCCGGGCTCCCCGGTACCGGGTCGCGGCTCGCGCCTTGCCCGCAAGGGCGCAGCGGGTAATCTACGCAGCCTGTTCGACCAAGGGACGTGTCGGGCTGCCTGCCAACTGCGGAGTCAAGGCGTTTTGATTGCATCTCTGTGCTTTCCCGCTGTGAAAGTTCCCGTCGATGGATAAGCACTCCTCTCCCGACGCCTGTGTCGCGGCGCTTGTCGAGCGGCTGCAGGCGACGCAGCCGTTGCGTGTCTGGTCGCTGATCGTCACGATCTTCGGCGACATGGTCGCGCCGCGCGGCGGCGAGGTCTGGGCCGGGACGCTCTCCGATCTGCTCGCCGAAATGCGCATCGACGCGGCTGCGGTGCGTGCCGCGCTTTCCCGCCTTGCCCGCGACGGTTGGGTCGACCGGATGAAGGTCGGACGGCTCAGCTACTACCGGCTTTCGGCGCAGGGGCAAAAAGCCTTCGTGCCGGCGCTTGCGCGCGTCTACCGGCTGAGCGGCGACGCGCGGGCCGCCGCCGCCTTGCGCATCGTGGTGCTTCCCGAGGGCGAGGACCGTGGCGCGCTTCGCGACGGCGCGTTGAAGTCGGGCTACGGCGCGCTGGGCCCGACGGTGCTCCTTGGCACCTCCGCCAGCCCGCCGCTGGAGGGTCCGGGCGCGGACCGTTGCACCCACCTTGCCGCCGAGGTGATCGGCGGATCGGCTGCCGATCTTGCGGCGCGCGCCTTCGACCTGCCGCCGCTCGCCGAGCGCTATCGGCGGTTCATTGCCGCCTTTTCGCCCCTCGATGCCGCCCTTGCCGCGGACGGTGCCCCGTCGGTTGCCGCCGCGATGGTTGCCCGCACATTGCTCATTCACGACTACCGCCGGCTGATCCTGCGCGATCCGATGCTCGCCGCCGACCTCTTGCCGGCCAACTGGCCGGGCGCGGAGGCCAATGCACTGACCGCCCGGCTTTACGCTGCGCTGCGTCCCGGCGCGGAGCGCTGGATTGCCGAAAACGGCCGGTCCAGCAGCGGCGACCTGCCGGCCCGGGCCTCCGGGGACAGCGCCCGCTTTTCCTCTTAGGTTCGTGATTTCAGAGACTTGCCGCAGTGCATCGTATTATGTGACAAAAAATGCTTGAAGCTGGAAATATTCGTCACGTATAGTCCCTGCATGCCGGCGCGGAACGGGATGGATCCGCGCGTCTTTTTCCGGAAACGGATGACGGACGGTTCGAGGAGGTTTCAGCGGATGTATACCCAGGCACTCAATGCGCGCGACACCGAGGCAGGCGCCGTCGAGGACGCGGATCGCGTCGCGGCGTTTCAGGCGCGGGTCGATGCGGAAGAAAAGATCGAGCCGAACGACTGGATGCCGGAGGGCTACCGCAAGACGCTGGTGCGCCAGATCTCGCAGCACGCCCATTCCGAGATCGTCGGCATGCTGCCGGAGGGCAACTGGATCTCCCGCGCGCCGACCCTGAAGCGCAAGGCGGCGCTTCTTGCCAAGGTGCAGGACGAGGGCGGCCACGGCCTCTATCTCTATTCCGCCGCCGAGACGTTGGGCGTGTCGCGCGAGGAGCTGACCGAGCAGCTTCTCTCCGGCAAGGCGAAATATTCCTCGATCTTCAACTACCCCACGCTGAGCTGGGCCGATATCGGCACGATCGGCTGGCTTGTGGATGGCGCGGCGATCATGAACCAGATCCCGCTTTGCCGGTGTTCCTTCGGGCCTTACGCCCGCGCGATGATCCGGGTCTGCAAGGAGGAATCCTTTCACCAGCGGCAGGGCTACGAGATCGTCATGACGCTTGCGCGCGGTACGCCCGCACAGCGCGAGATGGCTCAGGATGCGCTGAACCGCTGGTGGTGGCCGTCGCTGATGATGTTCGGCCCCCATGATGCCGACAGCGAGCATTCGGACCAGTCGATGGCGTGGAAGATCAAGCGGTTCTCCAATGACGAGCTGCGCCAGAAATTCATCGACGCCACCGTGCCGCAAGCGGAGTTTCTGGGCCTGTCCGTGCCGGATGAAGATCTGAAATGGAATGACGAAAAGAACGGCTACGATCACGGAGAGATCGACTGGTCGGAGTTCTGGCGCGTGGTCAAGGGGGGCGGTCAGATGAATGTGGACCGGATCCGCGACCGCAAGGCCGCGTGGGACAACGGCGCCTGGGTGCGGGAGGCCGCGCGGGCCCATGCCGCGAAATGGGCGACGCGGAAACAGGCCGCCGAATGAACGGAGAAGGGCGGGAAGGAGGGGCACGGCCCCTGCTCTCGCCGCCATATTTCTGAACCAAGGATGGAGTGGGCGATGACCGAGGCGACGCCGTTATGGGAAGTGTTCATCCGGCCCCGGAACGGGTTGGCGCATAAGCATTGCGGATCCCTGCATGCCGCGGACGAGGTGTTGGCGCTGAACGCCGCGCGCGATGTCTACACGCGGCGGGCCGAGGGTGTGAGCATCTGGGTGGTGCCTTCCGCCGCGATCACCGCCAGCGATCCCGATCAGGCGGCGGAGAATTTCGAACCGACGGCGGACAAGATCTATCGCCACCCGACCTTCTACGAGATCCCCGAAGATGTGGGGCATATGTGATGGCCCGGCTTGAGGCTGTTCTGGAACTGGCCGACGACCATGCGGCCATCCTCGGCCAGCGGCTCGGCGAATGGTGCGGCCATGCGCCGACCCTTGAAGAAGACATCGGCCTTGCCAATGTCGCGCTCGACCACATCGGGCAGGCGCGCAACCTTTACGCCTACGCCGGCGAGGTCGAGGGCGCGGGCCGCGACGAGGACCAGCTCTGCTTCCTGCGCAAGGAGCGCGAGTTCGGCAACTGTCTGCTGGTGGAACAGCCGAACGGCGATTTCGCGCAGACCATCGCGCGCCAGCTGTTCTTCTCCGCCTTCATGTTGCCGTTCTGGCGCAAGCTGACCGGCTCCAGGGACGAGACGCTCGCCGCCATCGCCGCGAAGGCGGAGAAGGAAGCCGCCTATCACCTGCGCCATTCCGGCGAGTGGACGATCCGTCTCGGCGACGGCACGGCGGAAAGCCGGGCGCGCATGCAGGACGCCATCGATCTGCTGTGGCCCTATACGGGCGAGCTCTTCGAGGTCGACGGCGTGGTCGAGCGGCTGGTGGCGGACGGCATTGCCGTCGACCCCGAGACCATCCGCGACGAATGGCACGCGACCTTGCGCCGGGTGTGCGACGAGGCGACGCTGACGCTGCCGCCCGAGGGTTGGATGCAGTCCGGCGGACGCTCGGGCCGGCATTCGGAGAGCTTCGGGCATCTGCTTTCGGAGATGCAATACATGCAGCGCGCCTATCCCGGGATGCGGTGGTGACCATGGCCACCGATCAGCGGATCGCCGCCATCGACACCGCTGCGGCCCGCATGCGTGCCTGGGAGATCGCGGCCGAGGTGCCGGACCCCGAGGTTCCCGTGCTCACCATCGGCGATCTCGGCGTTTTGCGCGACGTGCGGCTGATGGAAGACGCACG
>VCJN01002556.1:0-16665 GCA_006384855.1 Tetraselmis striata
AGAGGAGGCACGGGTCGCATGGTTACCTTCATTAAAACTTTAAACTTTATACAGGGATAGTACGGTACGGGTTAAGAGGTGGCCCCGGGAACACACACACATATACGTACTACATATACGTACCGTACTATCCCTGTATAAAGTTTAAAGTTTTAATGAAGGTAACCATGCGACCCGTGCCTCCTACGGCTTGTAGTTTTCGGAATAAACGCTCAATAGTACGGTGTCAAATTCCTAACAAGAAATCCTGCGTACGTGGGTAGACCTCATATCGGTGGATCTTATGTGGGTAGACCTAGCATCTTTCATGTCCCCCAATGAAATTCGCCTCCCCCGACCCCCAGCCTCTGGCTGTGGCGTGGCCGGTGGGGGTTCAGCACCGTGGGGCGTCCTCAAGCCCCTCCAGGCCCCTCTGCTAGGGGGTCTCCCGTGGGGGTCGCGGTCCCGGCGGGGGCGGCGGTGGTGGTGGGCGCGATGGCGCGGGTGCAGTCGTCGACGCCCGGCGGGGGCGTTGACTGGCAGTTCCGGTGTTGCGATGGCGGCTGCGGACGCACCTACCGGCGGCCAGCCCCCTTGTGCACGCACGTGAACCACGGGATGGAGTCCGACGACCCGGAGGTAGCTGCCATGCACCTCGCCTACGCTACGACTTTCGACCCCTTTGTGTATCTGCGGTGCGTCCCACGAGACGGCTGCCCGCGCTCGGGCCACCACGTGTTCCATGGCGCGCAAGCGGCGGCCCGTGCCGCCACATGCCAGTTCTGCAGCCCCCCTCCTCCCACGGCTCCGCCCCCCGGTGTGGCTCTCCCGGCGTCGGCAGCTGGCGTGCGGGCGCTGCAGCGCCAGCACGCGCCGGCTGCTGCCTCAGCCGCTCATGATGCCGCTCTCGCGGCCACCGCTCGGTGGTGCGCTACCAGCGATGTCTACCGCAAGATGCCCCGTACGCCGCTGCGGGGCACGGCTGTCGGCGTCTGTCCCGCAGCTCGGCCTGTCCTCTTCCCCCTGCTAGACCGTACGCTGGCCTATGCTGACCGCTTCCCTCCTACCGACGACCGGTCGTACGGGGCCGAAGGCGCTGTCTGCGTATTTGCGGGGCTACTACTGCGACCCTACCCATCCAGCAGCCCCGCAGTTGTGCGGCAATTGGCGGAGCGGCGAGTGCGGCTGTGGGAGGCAGGGGATGCTGTGCGCGCCGGCTTCTCGGTGTGCGGGATGCAGCAACTGTGGCGCGAATCGCGGGATGGCAGCGAGTTACATAATTACCAGATGGAGGCGGGTGATCTGCCGACGACCACATCTCGGAGTGCCCGCCGACGGAAGCGCCGGCGATCTGCGAGGGCGCGGGCGGCTGCTGCTGAGGCTGCGGAAGGGGGCGCCGATGCTGCGGCTGATGGGGTGCCGCCGGCGGTGGTGGCTGGATGCTCACCGCCGGGCGGCGAAACTCACCGCTGTGCAGGAGCTGCGCCGCGCTCGCCAGGCGCTGAACACTGCTGACCTCGGCATAGTGTCTGACGCCGCTGCGGCGCTACCTGCCCTCGATGCCCTCCATCCGCCTCCTGCTGCCACCGGCCCGGAGTACTCTCCCCCCCGAAGAACCGCCGGACCTGCAACGGGCGCCGCCGTCGTGGGGCGACAATGCGGATGAGGTTATGCGGTGGGGGGAGGACCAGCGGCGGGTTCTGCGTCGTGCACCCCGCCTTTCCGCAGGGCATGTGGACTGGTGGCGTTGGGAGCACATCAGGGACCTAGACGTACCTTCATGGCGCCTGTGGGTGAACCGCTGCCTGGCGGGGCGGTGCCACTCGCGTACTGCGGCTTTCTTGGCGAGTGGCTCCGTCTTTGCGCTCCACAAGGACGACCCCGCCGCGCGCGAGGACCGGGAAAAGAGCGGCGAGCCGCTGCGAGTACGCCCGCTCGGCGTCGGCTCCGTGCTGGCCCGGTGCAAGCGGTTGTGGCCCGTACCGCCGCTGATACTTTTTGCCAGAGTTTTGCGGATGATTGCGGCGCAGCCACTGCCGCGGCCCACGTTCCGCGCGTTTTCGACGAGTACTGCACGGAGCTTTCCAAAGTCGGACTGGTGGTACAGGACAGTAAGACGCGGTACGTTCGTCACCCCGGCGACAGCGAGTCCGAGTTGCGGACAGTACGGGAGAAGTTGGCCCCAGGAGGATTTCGGACCCCGGCCGATGATCTTGTCCAGGATGGTGCCGTGTACCTGGGTGCTCCTATTAGCCATTACCCCGAGTGGATGACCGGCGCGTTGGGGCGGCGCCGGGAGGCCCACGCCACACTGTTGGAGCGCATCGCCTCCTTTGGCACGTCGGGATACGGCTGCCACCATGGGGCCATGCGGTTGCTGGTCGTATGCGCGGTGCGGCAGACTGGCTTCCTCAGCCGCATGATGCCGCCGTCGGAGCTGGACCCTTTCTTGGAGGCCGTGGACGCCGCCAACATTTCGGCTGCGTTTTCGCTGCTTGGCATGGACGCTTGCGACCAGTCTACACCGCGCATGGAGGCTGCAATCGTCCAGATGAGTATGCCCGCGGATTTTGGCGGTCTGAATCTGGCCTTGCTGCAGTCCGAGGCCCTTGCGGCGTTTTATTCCGCGCAATCGGTTGTCCTGCCAAAGCTGGTACGGGAGTACGGGCCCGCCCTTGGCCCCTTATACGAGGCGGTCCGCGCCGAGGTGTCGTCTGTGGCTACGAGTGCTTTGCCATGGGCGCGTGAGACGCGCCGCGTGTACGAGACTGTACGGGCCCTAACCACGTTACCGCAAGAAGATGTGCGGCGCGCACGCGCGGCGTATGGGCACGCCCACGAGATCTTCGAGTTACTTACGGTCAGTAATGCTACGACCACCGCTGCATCGGATCCAACAGCTGGTACTACGACCCGTACGGGTGCGAGCACTAGCGGAGGATTGCGCGTCACCACATCTCCTTTTACGGCCACTCCTCTTGGAGTTGGTACTGGTGAGGCCACCTCTGCTGCCCAGCAATTGCTTCCTATCGGTGGTACGAGTACTGCCAATACCGTTACTACATGCGCTTTTGTAGCTCTGAAGATACCGTCGCCGGGCGAATTAGTGGCACACCCTCCGTCAGCAACCACTGTTTCCCTCCTTGAATCGCTGCCAGGTTCTACTGCTCCGCCCTCGGGTACGGGTTCGGGTGCGACCTCCGATGATCAACCCACGACCATGGTTGTCCAACGCCACCTCAGCCGTGCGATTCGCTTGCGTGACTTCGTGGCCCTCGATCTCAGCTTCCAACGTACTGGTGCAACGGCCTCGCGACTTGATACCCTGCGCCTGTACAGCGCGTGCGGGCCGGGCTCCCTATCGCTTTTCCAGTCGGATCACGAGTCCGCCCGCAAGATTCCCCATGCTGCTTATTCGGCCGCCGCTGCGCGGGTACTGGTCCTTTGCCCGCGCGGAGGTTCCGCGCTTGTCACTTGCCCTGGCCTAACGTGTGGTATTGATCCCTTATGGCTTCGCTCTACGGATGGCTCGAACCGGAGCGCTACGGATTTCATCGTGGATCATCTACCCATATGCCCTGTAGCGAACTACAAGCACCGCATGCATACCGCTTTGAAGAATCTGTGGGCATCTGTGGCAATTGATGCGGGGGCGGTGCTTGACCGGGACCGCTCGGGAGCCGGCGACTTGACCCTTGAGACGAGTGGGCTGCGCCCAGCGGACCGCTCGCGGCCGTCGGACCTGACGCTGGCGGGGTGGGGGGGGGGCGGCGTGCGATTACATGATCGACTTCGCGTGCGTGTCCTCCACGACCCCCACTTGGAGCAACGACCCCCGCTGGTGCATCCCGGGAATCGCGGCGACCGAGGCGGAGCATGCTAAGTTGGCAGCGGACCGTCTTCCGCCCCAGTGCAGGGTGTTCACCGGTACTACCCTTTTGTGGTTGAGGACCACGGCCGTCTCGGGAAGTCCGCTTTGACGGTGGTCTACATCTTCGCGGTGCTGTTGGCTGTGCGCAACTTCCCTGGCGGTCCTTCCGCCCCGACCTCTTGCTTTCTTCGTGGTCAATCCGTTCAGGCACTTCGAAACTTTGTTGCCAGCCAACCTGCTGAGTTCCGCCGTCACCTGTCGCGCACACGGCGTGGGCTGTTGCAGCCGGTCTCGGCTTGCGTGCATGGTACCCTGGGCGGCATTCTCTCTGCCGGTGTGCAGATGGCCAAGTCTGATGCGTGTGCTCGTGCCCACTCTGCGTCTTCTCATGTTACTGCTTCCACACCGCAGTCGCTGTAGAGGACCTTTCTGATTGCCTTTTATTTTGGTGATTTCCGATATCGCCTTCTGCTGCTAGCTCATGTAATTGATGTCCCCCAACGGATACCCCTTGTGACCACTATACACCGGTACAAACTGAGGCTACATACAGTTGTGTACCGTGTCACAGTAGTCGTGCCGCCTTGAAAGGCGGGCAGAGAGGCGAAAACTCGCGTCGCTTTTAGCGCTTTGAATGAATTCCCCTACCTCTTGGGTTGAGCGGAGGAAAAGGAGAGCCGCGTCCGAAATCGCCTGGAATACGAGAGAATCGATACCGGTTACAATACGGTTTTATCACGGAATTTTAGGCGTCCGTCCTCCGTCCTCCGTCCTCCGTCCTCCGTCCTCCGTCCTCCGTCCTCGTGTGCTGCGTCTTCGTGAATGAACCGTCATACGTTCGATCTGTGCTCGTTTGATTTCTAGGCACTCCCACCACAGTCCGAAAAAATCCTGCGACTAAGACGGATCTCTCGTGAATTATACCGGAAACATACTGCAAAAATCGCGAATGTCCTCCGTCCGTCTTGTCACATACGCGCTTCGCGTATGAACCGTCATACGTTCGGTTTTCGGTCGTTTGATTTCACGGTACTGGTACGTGTACGGTAAGATTCTGAATGGGTGCGCGTGTATTCTAGCCCAGGCACGTCATATATTCGTCTAAAACGCCAAAATAACGCGGTACCGCAGCGCGTTTTTACTGCTGAATCAGCAAGCGAGACTCGCCCTCTATATTTATACAGCGACTATATACACGGTGGTCCGAGGATATGCTGTGACATGATGGTGTAAAAAGGGGTCGCCGCGGTGCGGGGGCAGTCCGCCGACCCGGGGCCCGGCGTCCGTCGACGGACGGGCGACGGTCGAACGACGGCGTCCGGCGTCCGGTGCCGGTACAGGCGGCGGGCGTGGCGATTCGCGCCGTGCCCGCCCCGTAGACCTGACGACCGGCCCGACCTGCGCGGCCTCGTGCGGGATGCGGGCCGCCTGTAGGCGGCTTGTACTGTATTGCTGATCTTGTAGTGCTGCTTTTTTTTTTTTTTGGGTATTAATACAACTTTTAGCGGTGGGTAATGGGTACCGGCCTTTTTGTAATGCACACCAGTAGTCAGCGGCCCGCTTTTACGCGGCTTGCAGATTTAATCTGTTTTACAAAATAATACGTCTCTTTTGAAAAATAAATTACTGACAAATCTAACGCTAAAAGCATTTTACCCGGAAACAACAGTATTACAAGATCCACACGACAAGCCGGCTAAAAGCGGCCCGCATCCCGCACGGCCGCACCACGCTCAACCCAAGAGGTAGGGGCACCTCAACAAATCCCCGGCGCGAAGCGCCGCTTAGTGTAAATCTCACAGGATATATAATACTTTAGATCAGATTCTAACTATATGTGGGATTTGGGAGGGCCTCCACTCCGCCGGCCCCTGCCCTGGGTGCGCACCTGCGCGCGACTTGAATTATCAGCAAGTAATCGTGGACGCGCGGATCCGCCCCCCGCATGGCAACATTCCAAAGACCTTTCCCGTGCCGCTCCCCCTGCAGTTGGCAGCCCGTCTCTCCTGCTGCTACAACCGCAAGGCATACACGGCTATCGCTCCGATGGCGCTCCCTAGGTGCTGCGCAGGTGTCCGGTTGGCAATTTTCAAGCGGTGTGGAGAACTAGTGTCGACGCCTCACTGATGCTGCAGCGGCGAGATCCGTGTTCGTACGCCCGCTGGGCTAGTAGTGTGAAGGTGTTGATAGGACGTTGAGGAGAGTTTAGGGCGTGGATTCGTGCACGCATTCGTTGGTGTGTTTGTGATCGTGCGTGCGTGCGTGTTGGTTAGTTGCTGTGTGTATTGGGGGGGGGGGGGGGGGGGGGGGGCGGGGCGGGTGGGACATTGTGGATTGTGTTTCGCCTATGGGCTGTGGAGAGTGCTTGCGCGCCTACGGAGCCCATAAGATTGATGGCTCTAGGTGGAGCTGAAAGCGCACGGCGCTGCGTATGGCCTAGAGGCTGCCGGATATTGGTGCTGCGGAATGTTGCTGAGCCGAAGTGGGTTGCATTCCTCTGACCAGCAGGCTCCGCGCTGGGCTGTTGAGTGCGCCGGGGCCGCTGCCCCTGGTGCGCGCCATACGTGCTGTCAGCAGTGCCGCCGTCGCCGGTGCCGCCCCTGCAGCCGAGCAAGCCTCTGCTGCCGCATCCATGACCGCCTCATCAGGCGAGGGAGCAGCCGACGGCAGCAGCGGCAAGAAGGGCGGCCCTGGGGGGTTGGTGGCAGCAGCAGCAGCGGCAGCGGCGGCGGCGGCTGCCGGCTATGGCGCCTGGACCACCGGCTTGCTGTCCCCTGCAGAGGCGGACAACGCTGGTGGTGACGGCACGGAGCTTGTCAACTGGAGTGGCACGCATCAGGTGGGGGCTAGCACAGCTGTGACGCCCCCCACCCTCCCCCCAACATCCAACGAGCCAATCTCTCACAGCATCTGTAGGGTGGGCATCAGCTGACCCCAGGGACTCTCCCCCAGGTGAGCCCCAAGCACTTTCACCAGCCGGAGAGCCTGGCGGAGCTAGAGAAGGTGGTAGGGCAGGCCAACGCGGAGCGCTGCAAGCTGCGCACTGTCGGCTCTGCTTTGTCGCCCAACGGGCTGTCCTTCTGCGAGGAGGGCATGGTGAGCATGGCTCTCCTGGACAAGGTGCGGCGCCCGTGCGGCAGCTAGTGGCCGGTCTTGGCGATGGTCGCCATCCTTCCCTTCCCTCGTTGCCGGGACGGCAAGTCGGCGGCCTTGAGTGTGTCGTGTCAGGGGCCAGGGGGGCACCATCTGGTGGATCGCCCCAAGCTGACATCAAACTTGCTGGCGTGCAGGTGCTGTGGGTAGACGCCGCCAGCAAGCAGGTCCGGGTTCAGGCAGGCGCGCGCGTCCAAGACGTGGTGGAGGCGCTGCGCCCGCACGGCCTCACCCTGCAGAACTACGCCTCCATCCGGGAGCAGCAGATCGGAGGGTTCACGCAGGTGCCGCCTCCATTCCTCACCTGTTCTGGACCATATCCCCCCTCAATAAGCCGCTGCGGCATTGTGCAATAACGGGACCACATCCGGTGCGGCTGCTGCAAGCGCGCGGCAGCTGAGCAACGTCTTGCGGGAGCAGGTGGGCGCACACGGCACCGGAGCAGCTGTCCCCCCAGTGGACGAGCAGGTCGTTGCCATGAAGGTATGGGACAGCGCAGCGCTACCTGCCCTGGGCTTGCCGCCTGACTGAGAGATGAGCCGCCTAGCAGGTGGCACGGGATGGCGGACCGCTGCGGAGGTACTTTGGCCGGCGCGCAGTGCTGATTCTGATGGATGTGCAGATTGTGACGCCCGGCCAAGGAACGCTGGAGCTGTCAGCGGGCACCAATCCTGCGCTGTTTTATCTTGCGCGCTGCGGCCTGGGCTCCCTAGGCGTCGTAGCGGAGGTCACGCTGCAGTGCGTGTCGGCGCACAGGCTTCAGGAGAAGACTTGGGTCTCCACCATGGACGACATCAAGAAGAACCACACAAAGTGCGGCCCCAGCTGTTGTTCACTGCAGCGTGCTCAGCGCATGTAGTACCAGGGTCACGTCACCGTGTCTTGTGATTGGATTGTGTCTCAGATCTATACTGCGAGGGAATGCCCAAGGCTCGGGGTCTGGGCCAACCACGTGATATTGCCATGGTGGGCACTGGCGCTGGCCGATTTGTGTATTGAGCTGGCAGGATTTCACACGCAGGTGGCTCAAAGAGAATCAGCACATCCGCTACATGTGGATCCCTTTCACGGAAACGGTGGTCGTGATGGCTAACAATCCCATCCCCAAGGCTGGTTGGCTGCCAGGCTGGCTGTCACGCGGCCCCGCTGGCCCGAAGGTAGTCCCCTCTGACGCGACAGAAGAGGTAATGCCGCCTCGTTGTGCACTCCGGGCCCCTCTCCACAGCGCCACACTGGCAGTGTCCTCTATGCACTGCTGGACTTAATTGTCAAGTGACTGCTTGGGTATGGTTGCTCGACTGTAGGAGAGGGTAGCGGAGATGCGCGCTCTTCTGCAGGTGCCCCTCCCCTCTCCCACCCCCAACCTCTTCCATCACGTCCTTTCATGGCCTAAACTCTGTTCTTCTATGCCTGCATGTTTGCTGGGCTGCGACCTGATCTGCCATGCTCATGGAGTGAGCGAGCTATGGCAGGTCTGTTAGCTGATTTTCTGGCTACTGGGATCCATCCATCTCTGCCATCCAGGAGGCGACTGGCGCAACCCTGGAATCCATCGCTGACCAGACAGCCTTCCAGCTGCGTGATGCACTGATTGCGCATGATCCTCTTAACATTGAGTGGATTCGCAAGGTCAACCGCGCCGAGGCCGAATTTTGGAAGCGCTCTGCGGGCATACGGTGCGGCGCCTGCCCACTCACGCCTGCTGTACGGGCAGATATATTACCTATATCATGATCAAGCCTCGCCTGCCCCCCTCCCCCCCCCCCTTCCTGTTTTCGGCGTTGTCACCCGGATAACATACAGGGAAGGCTGGAGCGACGAGATGCTAGGCTTTGACTGTGGAGGGCAACAGTGGGTGCTTGAGGTGGCATTTCCAACAGGTACTGTGCCTTTCTTGGCTCCATTTCTTTACCTCTGCCATGCGCTGCTCTCCCCACCCCCACCCCCACCCCTACCCTCAGCCTGCTCCGGGCTGAAAACATCATCACCTCACAGGGTGATCCAATGTCAGCACCTACCAGTAGCTGAAGCTAGTGTTATTCTGCACCTTTCTGAGCAGCTGAGACAGGGCTGAGAGCTAACTTTTCGCGTTGCGCATTTCTACATTTTGGCCAGGCACGCTGGATCGCCCCACGATGGCAGACCTTGCGTACATGGAGCAGCTTCTGAAGCAAATCGAAATCTCCAACATTCCTGCCCCTGCACCCATTGAGCAGCGGTGGACATCGGCCTCTGCATCTCCAATGAGTCCCGCATACTCTGCGGATCCAAAATCTGTCTTTAGCTGGGTCGGGGTCATAATGTATCTTCCCACTGATGACCCAACCCAACGCAAGGCCATAACTGACCGGTACCCCCCTCTCCCTTCCACCATCCCGACCCAAGTCGATTGCAACTCAGTGCTGGCATTGTCCATCACTTTTGCTGCTGTGAATTATGGCCTGTTGCTTTTCTGCAGGTTCTATGACTACACAAAGATGCTGTACACGTACCTGGTGCCACAGTATCATGCGGTTGAGCACTGGGCAAAGATCGAGGTCCCCTCAGACGTTGAGGGCCGTGAGGCTTTCCAACAACGCCTAAAGGTCTCTCATGGTGTAGCATGCATGCTTGGGTAATGTGCTCTGATCATCACCTTTCCCTGTCATCCATGGAAGTCTGATTTCTTTCCCCCTCCCCCCTCCCGCCCTTGCTGTTCAGGCGCGCTACCCTGTGGCAGAGTTCAACGCTGCTCGGCGTTTACTGGACCCTCACAATGTGATGGCCAACAAAATCATAGATTCTCTCTTCCCGCTCAGCAGCAACAACTAGGTGATGCTGAGCAGATATGTGAATGGCATGGCGGACCCATTCAACTCAGCACAAAGGGCAGGCTTTTCCCTGGTGGGACTTGGACTAGGGGCAGCATGCGTGGTGTTAATCAGAGAAGTGGAAAACAAGTACTTGCCATGCTTGATAGGCTCTTGTTATAAAGCTGCTCAGACTTGCGTCACAGCTTCTCTGATGGATTTGTCTGCCTGTCTTGCCTCGTATAGTTTGCGAAGAGATTGCACATGACATGTACAGTCTATCACCGCTACAACCTATCTATGCTGCTTGATGGTGTCACTCGGCGAGTAACGGCACACCCCAGCTGGAAGGTACTGAGCCACAAGTCCTATCGATAATTGTATAAATGACAGTTAACCCATTTCACATCCTCTGCGGCAGAGGAGCAACTCTACCTCATGGACTGGGCTTTACTATTATCCTTGAACCGTGGGCGGTGGAGCCTTCAGCAGGGCATCAGTGGCAGGCGTAATGCCATCAAGGAGCCAACGCGCCCTCAGCTCTCTATTTGGTGCTCTGTGAACAGTTGTCATATCCCATCACTGTGATAGCGATGAAAACGGAGTTGGTGTTTGGCGTAGTTGTCCATTTCTCCTGTCTTTGCCAAGGCCATCTCACACCGTATCGCTGTCTCCTTGCTCATCATATCCACCCTCTAGGCTGGTTGTGCCACCATTCTCCAGTGCCTGATTGGGAATCTGCTGAATGTCAACTTCAAAATCGATGGCAATAGCAAAGGCAGTGGCAGCGTCCTCCTATAACATTTGCTTTGACATTGATGGAGTGTCAGAGGTCATATCCTGCTGGCTCTATGCCTCAGTGCTCTGCTGACAAAGGTTCCATCTTGCTGGAACTCAATCTCAAGGTCGATTTTGAGTTCCCGGGTAGCTATACCGAGGGCACGATTTTCATCCCATTCCATTTCCACAAGACTTTCAACGCCGTGAATAATCGAATCTAAAGCTGTTGCAGCAATCTCCTGCAGAAAGCAGAAAATGCACTCTTGATAACCGTGTAGCGATTGTGTGGAGCTGGAGTTGGGCGGAACACAGGTCTATGGTTATGTTAAGCAGCACTGTTATCGTCATGTTCATCCCATGTTGTAACACTTTCATGGCTCCGCACCTGTGATGTAGCGGTCATATCTGTGCAATTATCGAATACTGCTTCAGGATAGTTCGGGATGACCACATGCGCGACCGCTTGAGGCGCTTTGTGACGGCTCCCATCTAGCCCGTGCCGTGCTTGTGCCAAACAAGCGTCGGCGCAAGACGGTTTTATGGGGCCACACGCGGAACGGTACCAAGAACTCATTAGGACAAGCTGCGGCGTAATGGAGCGTATTTTCCTCGTCCAATACATGTAGCGTGACAATTATACAAGTAATAAGGTATACTTTGAGGTAGTACATGTACTATGTGCAAGATTACTAGTACAATTTGTACCTGCGACTACGGGTATAATATGTACCGTATAATGCTGCCATGTGGTAAGGGTTGTGACAACTTAAAAAACAATTATTGTATTCTGGAAAACATCTCGCCTCTGCACCGCCACTGCACAGCCACCTTTGTTTGTCTTTGAGTCACGACCGACGGAGACGGTAGCACCAAGCGCTCATCCGGACGAGATATATGCGTGCTGGAGCGTCTCCGATGCGGCGTGCTGGAGCGTCTTTATTGCCTCGTCCAATACATGCCTGTCGATATGCGCGCCCGCTTGAGGCGCGTTGTGACGGCTCCGATTAAAATATAGCTCGTGCCGGGGTTGAGCATATACTATTCCAGAAACAATTGCCACGTTTGCTTTTAGGCTATACAATTTATGGGGCCAACCCGTGGAACAGCACCAAGAACTTATCCGGACGAGGTGCGGCGTATTGGAGCGTGATTGCTTCGATCAATACATGCTAATCCACATGCGCGACCGCTTGAGGCGCTTCTGGATGACGGCTGCGGTATAGCCCGTGCCATGCTTTGATGCTTGGGCCACATAGGTGTCGGCGCAAGTCGGTTTTATAAGGCCACCCGCGGAACGGTACTAAGCACTCACACGGACGAGCTGCGGCGTGCTGAATCGTGTTTATCGCCTCGTCCAATACATGCCTATCGATATGCGCGCGCGCTTGATACACTTTGTGACGGCTCCGGCATAGCCCGTGCCGTGGTTGAAAATACACATTCCAAAAACAAGTGACACACTTGCATTTAAGCTTTACGATTTATGGAGCCAACCCGCGGAACGGCACCAAGCACTTATCCGGACGAGGTGCGGTGTATTGGAGCGTGTTTGCTTCGATCAATACATGCTTATCCACATGCGCGACCGCTTGAGGGGCTGTTGCACGGCTGCGGAATAGCCCATAGGTGCCGGCGCAAGTCGGTTTTTTGGGGCCACCCGCGGAGCGGTACCAAGCTCCCATCCGGATGAGCTGCGGCGTGTTGGAGCTGTAATTACACTATATGTGTTCCCTACTATGGTTAGAGACAGCACGCCCTAAAAATAATCCGTCTGGGCGGTGGAAAGCAGCATGCTAGCACGTTGTAATCAATTTAAATTTAAATTTCAGTAGCGCTGCTCTTGGGGGGGGGGGGGGGGGGGTCGTCGACTCAGATGAATTCATCACAAAATAGATGATGTACTAGTTGGCCTGCAAGGACGGGACGGAGGGGAGGAGTGGTACCGCCTGGGATAGCGCATTCAGCCCGCTTCCTGCCCGGGCCGTCCGGTGCCGTTATGCCGTCAAGGAAAGCTTTCACGGCGCTGCCGTGTCCGGGCGCCGAAGCCGATGAAAGACGCGAGAACGGGGCCGGACTGGTGCAGAGCCGGAACATGTCGCCGGCAGCTAAGCGAAATGCGGCTGCTATCAACCGCTCCTTACCCCACTGGCACACGAAACGTGCTTCGTAGCCCTCGTCCGTCGAGTCTTTAGCGTCCTCCAGGCATGTATGTGTACGCGTTCACCCTTGCACTGCCTCGCGTTTGGTGTTCTTGAGAGCGCAGAGGAAGGCTATAATGGCATTAGGGAAATGCGACGCCGCAAGCCTATCATACGTCTTTCCGTTATAGTTGGAAACCCCAGACCCACCCGGCGCCTATATTTATATCCCATGCGCCTGCCATTCTACGTGAACACACTGCATGGCAACTTGATGTACTAAATCTCGGGACATTAGCCTGCGCTGCCATGCCCTCAGAAAAATTTGGAGCGCTAATCATGCATGCTTATGAGCTGCAATGCATGCTCAATAAACAGGCTGATGTTGTTACGGCTGCTCTGCCATCGCCATCGTCAAGATCGTCGGGGCAGACGGCGGTGTCCTTGGCGTGAGAGCGCTTCACATAGGAAGCCCACCCTGTGGAAAAGCTAAATTAATAATATCATGCCAGTGTCCAAATAAAACACGAGATAACGGAGAAGGGGCAGCTCGGGGTGGTGCTGTCAAACCTCATCATCTGCATGGGCGCAGCATCAGCAACGGCCATCTCGTGCCGCCGACCCATGTCAACAGTGCGGGTGGAAACCGCCTATGTCCATGTGTATATGACCAGCCTGCCTTGCTCGTTGTTTCACCCCCGAGACCGACGGACAAACCGAACGCACGCACAGCACTATTGAGCAGATTCTACGCTCTTATGTGCACCAAAACCATGACGATTGGCTCAATTACATGTCCCTCGATGAGTTTGCCTACAACAATAATTACCATTCCGCTATAAAGCGCTCGCCCTTTGAGTCTCGGTATGGCATGAGCCCCGTTGTTCATGCTGCCTTATTATCTCAACCCTTGGATTATAATGACCATGTCGAAGTGGGAGACTGACGACGAAACATCTCACCAATCCGGCACCTCACACCAGTAACGGCCGCTCGATCCGGCGCTGCGACAAGCCGACCAGCAGGCCCAAGAACACCGGCCGCTACTAAGCCTTGCAACCGGTGCTTTCAATGGGCTTTACTTTCACGCAATTAGGAAAGTACTGCCCGAAACACTTGACATCCCATCGCCGATTACCGCAGCAATTCTCCCCAGAGATATATAACAATCCCTACTCCAGCGAAGGAGGGCATCGCAGCCCCCGCCAAACTCTACTAGCCGGCTCAGCGGTGGATAAATATTGAGCGACAATTAGCTATTACGGTCAGCCTCCTTCCCCCATCTCACCTTAGTAGCCGCTGGCGGCACGCTTTGGCTGTCTAAGCTTATTACCCGCTGAGCTCAGAATGGGATAGCCATGACTTAGGTAGGGACAACAAGGGGGCGCCGCTGTCCTAGCTACAGCCCGTTGGAAGGAGGAGGGGCTAGGACACACAGGAGGACGGCCGGTAGCTTGAGCTGTAATTACACCTATTGTTCCCTACCATGGTTAGAGATAGCATGCCCCAAGAACAACTATGTCTGAGCCAGTGGCCGCAGCATCAGACTAGCATTTGTAATCAATTTGAATTTCAATTTTGACCATGTCGATATTGTCCAATAAATGCGTAATACCCATGCCATCATATCCAAAGAATTAAAATTGATGCGTACCAAATTGCTTCGGCTAATCGTCGCCCCGGCCTCAAGAATTTAACGAGGGTGATAAAATTTGGCTGTCCACCGATTAGTTATTATTACGCAACCAACATGTTCGCAAACTCCGCCAGCAATTCCTCGGTCCGATTTCGATTGTTCTAAAAGTATCCTCCCAGGCATACCGCATTCGCTTGCCCCCGACTATGGAGTGTCACCCTGTGTTTTCATATTTCCTAGTTGGGCCGCTGCTATTCGCCTAATGCCCCCCCCCCCCCCGGATGTTGTCCTTGCTCGACTTATCCCCCCACAAGATGAATTCATTGTTGAGAATATTCTTGATCACAGTATTGAACATGATACCGATCATTACGCTCGCGGCCCCCATCCTTGTGTTCCTTGAGCAATGGTTAGGCTATGACTCTTCGCATAGCGCTTGGGATCCCTATTGCAACCTCAGAAAGGTTGACATGCGCACTGTCTATGCCCAACGCACACCCGCCTTGCCCGCTATGTTTTGCCGCCCACTCTACCGTGAACTTGCTCGAAATATCCTGCCCAATTTCCCCTCAACCTTGCCAACCTTGACCCCTGCCTTGATTTTCTGATCATTCCGGTCATTTCAGCCCCTAGTACCAATCAAGGACCCGTTGTTGCAGTTGGGGGTGCCTTCCCGGCCGTGGAGGTGGCGCAAGCGCCGAACCCCGCGCCCATCCTTGGTGGGCAGTAGCGCGAGTGTATATTTTAAGTGTTTTATTATCAACGCGTGCCGCCCGCCCCGACACCGGCTTTTTCTTCTCCACCTACTGCCCGTAATTTCAGCAAAATCAACGGCACGACCATTGCCACACTTCCTACATCACAATGACCCAAAGGGACTCCGACAACCCCCAGACGAGATTGGCAAGCTGCATGACTGGGCACTGAGTGGGCCTTGTTGCTGAGGAGCGTTAACGCATGCATATTATTAGTAATATTAACTGGTACATTGGGCGGCGTTCTCTCTGCCGGAGTGCAGACGGCCAAGTTTGATGCGTCCGCCCGTGCTCATTCCGCACCCTCTTTTGATGCTCCTTCATCCACCGCGCGCAATATTTGATGTAGTGGACGTTTCCTATTGCCTTTTCGGGTGGTTTCCTTTTGCAGCTAGCTCATTTAACTAAGGATTATTTATATGCAAGGCCTGGAAGATTTTATCCGTTGTCTTTGGTGCCCCCTTTTTTTGGTCCCCCCCCCTCCCCCTTCAGAAATACTTCCTTCCTCTTCAATACTGCTAAAGTACTGCCATCAAAAAAATAACAAGGAAACATTATGTTTCTGCCTTGTAAGCATGTAGGAACAGCTAGGGCAACTAAAAACATGTTATAGATGAACTTCTATGGGTATAGGGCATCCCCACCTTTAGGTGACAAAAGGGGGGACTGTGACAGTACTTTGTGCAGTACTGTAGACAAGACTGGGGCAGCAAACATGCCGTTAATATAGATGCATGAGGATGCATAGAAGACCACGGCACATAGATGAATGTAATAAATGACAATGTTGTTTACATTGTCAACTCCAGACCCGCCCGACTGTATGAGACAGCCTACCATGCTATTCATTGTACGTGCAACACATGATGGACACATCTTAATGCAAGCTGCGCATACTGCCGTGTGTTTGCGCCTCCTAGTCACTGGCTGGTTGGCAGTCCGTGGCTTCCTCCCTCTGCTGAACCTGGCGGCATTGCGAGGCTGCCTTGGCTGCTGCTGAGGCTGGGCTGCCTCCTCCGCTAGCTGCTTAGCTGGCTCCTTGTCCCGGCGCGGCTTGTCAGCACGGGCCGCACGATTCCGAGAAGCCTCCTCTCGCTCAGCTGCCATGCGCCTCTGCGCCCTCACCAATATGGCTTGGCACCATGGGACTTGCAGTACTCATCATACAGGGGCAGCACAGTGTGCCACAAGTTCTGTGCCACAAAAACTCAGGGTTCGGCGCGGCGCTGGCCATCATCATCGTCGGGAACGGGTTGTGCGGTGCTCGCCGAGAGCTAGCGGGGCGCTGGCAATCGAACTTAATCGTAACCGTTCTCGTCTCAAGGAACGCTAGGGTGTCTGTGACTGCCTCTAGCAGGAACGCTGTGCAGTCTTGCGAAAGCCCACGGTCGTGTGCCGGGTGCCGGCGAGGCACACCATCTTGATATCGGTGTCAGCAAGCAGGGAGTGGTAGTCGGGGGCGTGGGGCCTCGATTGCCTCATTTAGCAGGTCCGTAGAGTTCTTGTCGCCCCACGCTTGAGCGCCTAGCTTTATCCATACGTTCCGCACTGCGGTCCTGCCGTC
>VCJN01002557.1:0-12472 GCA_006384855.1 Tetraselmis striata
TGCCTTGCACGGCGCTTCGAGGCACGAGAACTGAGCGGCGCCATTGTGGTAGGCGGCTGACAAGTGTAGGCGGCGCGAAGCGATACTCACAGTGAGTAAGGACACAATGCACACGGGCGGGGCTCCCCGCCGCAACTCACAGCCTATGGCGCCGCGGGGAGGACGGAGCGGCTACCGGTACGCGCTCGGATGACGTCATCAGTTGAAATCGCGAGATATGCAGTCACGGTCGCTATTTGGTTAGGATAGGATGCGTTGCCTACCCAGGGCTTTCCGTAACTGGATTGCTGCCTAAACGGCCGTCGTAGAGACGCTGCAAGGGTTTCACTGGTGCCAGTCCTGTCCCGGGGGCGGGAAAAAAAAAGGATGCGTTCCTGCATGCTATTCTCGTACGCGAGAAAGCAGCTGTCGAAATCAGTGATTTGGTTAGGATAGGACAGCGGTTACGCGTTAAACGCGACGCGTTTTACCCTACTTGAACATTTAACGTCGCGCGTATACTACCTGGACGAACACCCTACCTGTGCTGCCCCAGCCCCCGTGCTTTCAGCGAACGTGGGCGTAAAATTCCGATGTCCACGCCAATACACACGCGCGCCCCTGTTCCGTTCACCAACGCTCTGCGCCACTTCTCTGTCGACAAACGCTCTCTGCTGACGCTAACCCCAGGGCAGGGTGCAGCGTCTTTCTGCAGCAGTGCACGCCTCCCGGAGCTGGGTGTGTTCTGCAGGATTGCTGTTCGTATGACATTTTCGTCTCATTTGTTTGTACTTTAGTGTCTTTTTCGTGCACCGGTATTTGCCGTCTACTTCTGTAATTTTCCATGTTTATATGTACGAATTTTCAATATTTATATGTATGCCTGAATAGCCAGTGCTGTCGAGCGGAGGGTCTAGAGCTGCTGCCACCAACCCTCCGGTGCCGGGGATGCCGGCGGCCGATGTACGAATCGGCGCAGGAAGATTCCGGAGCATCGTGGCGCCGATTGCACACGGCCGACTACCGCTATAGGATTGGGGCATCACTCGGCTATTGTCGTTTTCTAACCTCAGTTAATACTTAACAACGAGTATATATGTACGACGTCAACGTGGTCGGCATCCACCCGCCACGAACCGACGCGTCCAAAAGTAGGACAGGTGGTGAGTGGTAGAGTCGCTGTACGTCGACGGCGGATAGCGAACATGTGGGTGTATACATACGTGTATACCTATTTACGCGTTAAACGCTACGCGTTTTACCCTACTTGCGTTTTACCTACGCATTTAACGTCGCGCATGTACTACCTGGACGAACACCTTACCTGTCCTGCCCCAGCCCCCGTTGCTTTCAGCGAGCGTGGGCGTAAAATTCCGATGTCCACGCCAATATATACGCGCGCCCCTGTTCCGTTCACCAACGCTCTGCGCCACTTCTCTGTCGACTAACGCTCTCTGCTGACGCTATCCTCTGCGAAGCTGCTGATCCTCCATGATGGGGCGCTACATGGTCGCCCTACTCTTCTTGGCTACACTTCTGGCGGCTAATGCCGAACGTCGTTGTTTCGATTCCACATTCGACAGTCTACCCCTGAGTTACTCTGGTGTGCATCGTTGCGGAGAAGCCGCCGAGAATGAGAAGGAAGCGCAGAACAAGTGTATCGGAGCCGCCAGAGCCAAGTATGGTACCGTGGCCACCGTCAACTTTATCGACGTGGACCACGCTGGAAACGCCCGTCATTGGAGAGATTGCAACCGGCTCGGCTTTGACTGCAAGCGCAAGTGCGAGTACGTCTACTCGAAGCTCAGTTGCAAGCTCAACGTTTGCCTCAGCTTTTAAGTCCGATTACACCTCTTGTGATGACAGCGCCCGTTCCCACCTGTTGTGATGGTTAGATATAATATGTAAAATGTGTACAAAATATGTAGCTCCTCCGCATACGCCTGCTGTAACCTAGTGCCATGGTTTTCGACAGAAATTTCGCCCATCAAACCGCCACAATCTTCACTGGCGCCATCCTGTTGTGACAGAGTGCCTGTGCCACTTGAAGGGACAAGGGAAGTGCGCGTGTTGCTGTGGGGGGGGGGGGGGGGGGGACCTGCGCCGGCTGCGTGCGGATGCAAGTCTCGTTATGGTACGGTCTGAGGGGTAGCGACTAATCCTTATTCACGCCTCCGTTCGGGTAGTGTGGCCCTGTAGTGGCACAAGATGACTGCACGAGTCTGCTGCTTTCCCGTCGCTTGTAGTACCGCAAGTCTGCCTGTACCGGCGCATTTTAGTATTGTTATGGGTTGGGTTATACACCGCACGGGGGGGGGGGGGGGGGCAGGGAGAAGAGTCTATTTGCTGCAAGTTTTGCATTGACTTGTCCTAGCAGGGTCAGTCGTACCAAGTCTCGAAATGACTTTGGACAGGATCAATCATACACGGTGTAGTCGTGGATGTCCAGGCTCAGGGCTTCGGCCGAGTCGCTTCGAGCTTCGAGAGCTGGCGGAGGTGCTGCGTTTCTTCATCCTGGCTGGACGAGCTGGTGGAGTTCGTCCGCGACCCCCTTCCGCCGTTCCCGGGGATGTTCTGGGCGGTGTCGAAGATCGTCGTCGGGACCCCGATACACTCTGTGTTCACGAGACGGACCCCAGGCGTGGCGCCCTCAGACTAAACTCTTCAAGGCCCTGGAGGACTGGAAGATCGCCACCGACGGTACCGTCCGCAACGCCCCAGGCCAGATCCTCCATAACCAGTACGGAGCGCGGCGGTCGCGTGCGTCACGCAACCAATGGCTGAAAAAAATGCATCAATGGCTGACCTGACGCCGCCCAGCGCCAGTCCCTGCAAAACCCGTCTATCCGTGGACTACCCCATAGCGGTGGCCGCGGTGGACAAGGATGTGTGCAGGCGGCGGTGGTCCCTGTGCTTGACGCCGTCGTCGCCGAGGTTGAGGGTTGGGAACGAGGATTCGCCCTCCATCGGCGGGCACTTCGGAGAGCCGCCGTGCACCTGCGGCGCGACGCCCCAGCTTCCTACCCAGAGCCAGCGTTACACAGCAGCGTCGCGGAGCTGGTGACGCCCAGCCACTTTGAGCTCGCAGCCGCCAGCTTCTACGCGGGTGTGACTGACGAGCGGCGGCGGGAGGAGGTGGTACCCGGCCGCTTCGACCTGACGGAGCTGCGAGTCGTGGCGGACCACCGGTGAGAGGGCTGCCCGCCCATTCAATTGCCGTTGACATGCTTGACTCCGAACCAACGCAGAAAAACCAGGCGGCGCAAGCGCTACCTGTAGCTTTTGCAATTGGCCGCGGTGGCCAATATCATCCGCCGCCTTCGGTGGAGCGGTAGACGCACGTGGGGGTGTTACATATCTGGGCTGCTGTATGGAAATAATGATGGCAATATAAGGATTATTACATTTAGTACGGCACATTCATCCTGCCGGCATAGTACCTGATTGTATTTATATTCTTTACCAATGCTGATCTATGCTGTTATATAGCGCGCTATCTATGACTGGGTGTGGGCGACTGACACCCGTATTCGCTCCCCGCTTGGGCAGGGCAACGGGCCTCCGCGTCTGTTTGTTTGTGGGGAAGGAGACGCAAGTCACGGCGCCCCCCTGCACTGCCTACGGGGGCTCCCAGCCAACCCGCACAGCCGTTGCAGCAGTGCTGGCCTTCCGCGGCACGTGCCTGGTGAATCGTGGCCACCTGTTGGCGGACTACAGCATCCTGAAGCACGACACCCGCCGGGAGGAGCTGGCCATCGCGGAGGAGGCGTACACCGTGGTGGCCGAGCTGATGGGGTGCCTGGCAGCAGAGCGCCCCGGCGTTGAGCTCGCTTGGTTTGCCACAGGGCACAGCCTCGGCGGCTTTCTCGCCCAGGAGGCCGCCATCCGCTCGCCCGCCATCCACCGCTGCGTGGTGTTTGAGGCCCCTGGGTGCCCAACAATGTACCGCGGGCTGGCTCTGGCACGCGTCGGCCCTGACTTTTGGGCCGCCCGCGTGACCAACTACCTCGCGGTGCCAAGCCCCGTCAAAATGGCGCACGCACAGCTGGGCCGATTGGTACGCGTTGAGCTGGGCCTTGTGGGCCACGTGCACACGTTGCACGTCGTCAAGTGCGTCAGCGGCACCCTCTTCCGTTGGCTGAACTGGGTGCTGCTGGTGCTGGTAGCGCTGCTGGTGGTGGAGCTGTCCGCTGGCGTGTTTGCCGTGGGCTCCGTCGCCGTGATTGGGCGGGTGTTGGCTCGGCTGGCCTGTGTGCAGTTTGCTGTGCTAGCCTGCCGGGTCGCTGCGGGGCTGAAGTTTACGCTGGAGGCGCACAAGCTGAGCAACATGATCCCCAACTTTAGTCGGGAGAGCGGCCTGCCCGTGGCTGCAGTGGAGATGGAGGTGTGGCCCGAGAGCCGGCGTGAGCCTCACGAGTTGGCTGGCGCCCTGGGTGGATGCGATCTGGCGCACGCCCTGGTGCCCAGCAACACCGGGGATAGTATCATGCACCTCTTCGCGCAACGCAGCCTGGTGGAAGCGCAGATGACTCGACGGCCCGGCTACCGCGAATCAGCGATGGCGACGGTGGCGGCAATGCAGCGGATCAGCGAGCCTGGGGAGACGTTGCGGCGGCTCGTCTCCCCGGGGGCAGGCAACGCGGCAGCTCACGAGGCAATGCCGCCTGTTTAAGCACTGCCAATAATAGGTGGCCCTCAAGCCACCTAATAAGGTCTATAGGAATCGTACAATTGTATGGCGAGCGGAAAGCCAGGAATGAATATATCAAGTGCCCCAGGTAATCCTCTAGCAATGCTAGGGAGTAATGGTCCTCTGCGGGGAGAATTGACTGAGCGGCATTGTTGCCGAAACTGCTTATGCGGTGTGGCGGCGCACTTTGCCAGTGATGAGAATAATGTGATCTGACAAATGCGATCCTCGACTCGTGTGCAATGCATGTACGGATTGCAATACATGCCGAAGCTGTGCGCTGCGGCCTACCTGTCATCACTGCACAGGGCACGGCGTGCCTGGTAAACACAAGAAGGGTCCAGACAGACAGTCAAAATCAGCATCCATTAATGACCCACACACCAGCAGCAATGATAGTCAGCAACAACTCTCTTGTGGCCGGACCAGGCATATACTTGAACTGAATACGAGAAAATATGCAACTACGGCAACGCTTCCCAAACGGACTTGACCATATGATGTTAATGCTTATGGCATGTGTATACAAACACATGGGTACTGTGCGCATGGATATATGAGATATCTGTGTTGGAGTCAGTGTTGCCGTGTGACAGCAAGTGAACAAATATGGTTTCATGCTGATCAAGCACCGACCTACACTCCAGAAACGCCAGCATCATCATAACAAGTAGTCGACAATTTGTTTTTGAAGTAGAATGAGATAGTCGCTATGTGAAATGAGATGTAAGATAGCGACAACATGAGGAGATAATGACTTTATATACAGCACGAGTACGGGCGTGGAGAAAGCGCACGTGACTGATACATACAAAGGATATGTCGCTATATGGTGATCGCTAAGTAACAGTAAAAATATCATTCAGGGTTAATACATATCGATAGCGACTATAGTCGCTATATGTATTTTGTTATAGTACACTAGTACTAGCGCAGCGACAGCAGTATCCTGTGCGCCCGCCAGGTGCGCGCGCCGCTACATGGCGGCGCGGGCACTGCGGGCGCCACACACTTCCTTTAACCTCACTGCATCCTCCTGCCCCTCCCACTCGGCTGCCCCTCGTCAGGGGCCCACGCCCGTGCCCTGCACCAGGGCTATAAGAGGTTATGATGCCCTCCTAGCCTCACAGCGTCGCTTCCCGCTGTGTGCTCCGTCTCGATGCGCTGCGCCCGCCTGCACGGCGCGCCCTCCTGGCCATGTCGCCCGGTTTCTCCGTGAGCGTTTGTATGTCCGACCTCATGCCTGCCCCGTCGCCGCCAGGCGCCGGCGGATCCTCCGACCAGTGGCCCGCACTCGACCAATTCTTTGGCCTCCTATCCCCTGCCTCCTGGGGACAAGTCAGCTCTGCAGCAGTCCAACACGCCGTGCAGATGCAGCAAGCTGCCTCAGCTGAACTGATGTCTCAGCTGCTCGCGCTGATGCGAGACATCGCGCACGATGCTGCCACGGCCGCCGCCCGCGCGGTTCTGCAGGCACATGACCTGCCCCGGCTCTCTCTCCAACACGAAACGACGCAGCCGGAGCCCACGCCTCCGCCGCCTGCCGCCCCCGTGCAGCCGGAGCCCGTGCCTCCGCCGCCTGCCGCCCCCGCGCAGCCGGAGCTCGTGCCTCCGCCGCCTGCAGCCCCCGCGCAGCCGGAGCCCGTACCTGCCGCAGTCACCTCAGCGCCCGCCGCTATCCCACACACCGCCATCCCTTCAGTCGCCGCCATCTTGCCAGCGCCATCGCCACCGACAAGGTCCGCTCCCCCGAGAGAACCATGAAACGTATCGGTGCTGGTTTCCTGGGCTCTGTCAACTTCCTCACGATGTGCACCGGACCGGACGTCGCCTTCGCTGTCAGCGTGCTCAGAAGGTTTCAATCTGCCCCGCAGAAGACCCACCTCATGCGTGCTCTGCCATCTCAAAGGCACCCCTGGCCTGGGCATCACCTACGGGGCCACTGAACCGGGGGGGGGCTCGCCTTGTAGTCTACTGAGACTCCAACTGGGCAACTGACACCAACAACCGGCGCTCTCAGTCCGGTGCTATCAGCATCCTCAATGGTGCCGCCATTGGATGGGCTCATCAAAGTCCTGCCAGAACCTACTCACACCCTGCTGCTTAGACAAGCATGGGCACTAGTCAACTGTATGACCGGCCTATGCTTGAGAGGGGCTGTTATAGTACACTAGTACTAGCGCAGCGACAGCAGTATCCTGGGCGCCCGCCAGGCGCGCGCGCCGCTACATGGCGGCGCGGGGACTGCGGGCGATACACACTTCCTTTAACCTCACCGCATCCTCTTGCCCCTCCTACTCGGCTGCCCCTCGTCAGGGGCCCACGCCCGTGCCCTGCACCCGGGCTATAAGATATTTCTCGGGGGAGGTACGACGACTTCCCACGTACTGGTACGACTCGTACGGCTCATCGTACTGGTACCCCGCGTACGAGGTTCGTCGTACGTGTAGGAGCGGGCTGATGAACCGGCGTTTTGTCATCGCTGTCGCGTTTTCATCGCACATCGCCGGTCCGACGCTGTATATTGCAGCAGTATAGGTAAACGAGTTCGCGTATCTGCGCGCGAGGCGAGGTAGGCATAGCAATAAACCCGCGTACTACGAGGCGCGTCAGCCCCTGTGCCGATGTCCTGGCAGTCCGCGCACGCCCGACACAGCGATGATGTCGACGATGTTGCCAGAGTGCCGACACGTCGTCTGGATCAGGTGCGAGATATGTCCAGTGCAGGTAGGGCGCAGCGAAGCGAATGTTGTCAGACAGCCTTTTGGTGCGTGAGCGTGCTGGGCGATAGCTCTTTGCTCTGTCCGTGCCGCTGTGACCGCTCATTGCTCCAATGAGACCGATCCGCTGGTAAGGACGTCCGCCGGCCGGAAGGGAAAGGTTATAGGAAGTTAAGGTCGAGGACCAATCGGACGCCGTGACGATGGCTTCCTCTGACACAGGCGCCGTCGTGCCCCTCGCCACGGATCCTGGCAAAGCCAAGAAGGCCGCGGTTGGCAGCTTCGAGATCAAGGGTGTCGTTCCGGGGACAGGTGAGCCGACGGCCCGCCTCCGGGTCGAGACCTGACTCAACCCTCGGAAGCGTGAGTGGCTAACCACTTATGCCTATGGCGGCGCGCCTAGTGCTCTCTGGATATGTGTGGGAGACCAGCGCGGCGGAGTGGGACAGCATGGTGGATGAACAGACCGTTGAGAAGCTGCACCGCGAAGTGGGGTCAGCGTACTCTGCCACGTTGGCCGTGCCCGGGAGAAGGTGAGACCCACACGACGTCGTGATTTTTAAGAGTATCTTACACTACTTCGAATAAATACGTAAGGATTCAGATATATCTGTCAAAAGTCAGGTCAGGCAGCCAGAAGCACACACCGTCTATTCATGCGCAGGTGTCGGCTACATTCACTACGCGTACAGCGGATTCTTTGCTGCCCCGTGCTTGCTGACTGAACGGACTCTGGGTGGGTTCGACCGTCGCCGATGTGGCCTTCTGAGTTACGTACTGCTGAGACCGCGCACCGCTGCAACTGCAGGGCCTCTGACCGCTCCCTCTGCGGCTGGCCGGTGTTTGATCCGTACACAAAGTTTGTCCACAACTGGGGCACCTTCATCCTGTGGTGGGACCTCACCTACACCGCCTTCCTGATCCCCATCTCTGTGGCTTTTGTCATCAACGGCAGGAATGATTTCCTTGGCTGGCTCAACCTGCTGACAGGTATGAACTGAGCAAGTGAGCTGCTGGACATCGCTGCCTTTCTGTCTTTCCGCCACCACCCGGGCGGCAGGGCGCTGCCGCACCTATGACTGAGAGCGGGGCTTGCCTCGCCCGCAGGGCCCATCTACCTGGTCTCGATCTACATGGGCTTTCACACCGCTTTCATCGCCAAGCGCAACTTGCTCTGCATCGTGGTGAGGGACGGCGCCAGCATCTCCAAGTTCTACAAGTCGCATGGCACGTTTTACGTGGACATCATCTCCACGTTTGCCTACGGCTGCATGGTAAGGCCGCCCTGACGCAATGGGATGTGGCCACACTGCAAGGCGTGGATGGGCAGCTACGTGACACGGGTGTTTCTGGCCTGCAGGTGGCCAACTTTGTGCTCATGCAGACGGACTCAAGCCTCGCCATAGCCAAGATATTAAACACGATGCAAATCCTGAGGATGGCGCGCTTGACGTACGCTATCAAGCGCTCCAAGGTACCGAGGCAATGGACGGCACGCCCGCGGAAAGGCATCGTTTCGCATGCGCTTTTATGTTGCGTGGATGACTGGCGTGCTGACTGACCGTCGCCATTGCCCGGATGGCGCAGCACCTCCTGAAAACTGTGGCTCGGGGCGAGGGGCCAAGCCGCGCCATGCAAAGAAGGCTTGGCGCCGCCGGCGTGTACGCTCTTGTCATCGGCTACATGCTGGTCTTCCTCATCAACATGATTGCCTGCCTCTGGTAGGATGCGGAGCCCGACCCGTTTCCCGTCGTGCGCATGTGCCTGAAATGTCATGGCGCACTTCACATCTGCCAGCTGGCCTGCGCCATGCATGCCCTGACCTGCCCTGGTCCCGGCAGGTTCACTGTCGGCTACTGGTACAACTTGATCAACAGGATGAACTGGATTGTTGTGTGGACTGGCGACGGGCTGCCCGGCTGCGACATGGTGAAGCTGAGCTGGAAGCCAGAGATGGAGGCGCCGCCGGAATGCGCCGAGGCGTCGACATTGACTTTTGGGTGGTGCTATGTCACTAGCCTATACTGGAGTGTCGCCACGGTGAGGGGGCAGGCGCCATCCCCACGCTGTGTCAGCCTCAGAACCAGCCGGACGGCTCACCCCTGCTTGGATTTGTGTATCCGCAGATGACGACCGTCGGCTATGGTGACATCAGCGCCACCAACTCTGGAGAAATGTTCGCCGCCATGGCGGTCATGCTGGGCGGAATCCTGATCTTCGTCATCCTCCTCGGCTCCACTCAGGACGTCTTTGTGGTGAGTGAATGATTGGTAAAGTGCAATGGACTGCGCGTGATGTGTGCGCACATGCCCAGACCTGGCGAGTATAAGGCAATATAAACAGCGACGGGCTGCAGCTCTTAATAGGTCCCGTCCCAGGGACTGACCGTATTATGGTGCATCTGGCAGGGCGGAGAGGACAGGGAGGCGGAGCTTAACAACAAGCTCCCTATGCTGGACTCCTGGGCGGAGCAGCAGCAGCTGTCGGCTGACACCAGAGCCCAGATTCGCAGGTGTGCATGCGTGCTCGCCAGCTGTACCTGATACCATCGGGGACTCCTAGCTGGGCCCCCTCCTAGCTGTCATCGACCACATGGCATATGCCCTTTGCGAACATTTGTCTGGCGCCTCAAAGCTCTCTCCTCCATACCCAAAGGGATCACCTGCCCCGCCCGTGTGGCACGTGGCATGCAGGTACTACCAGCAAGTGTGGGCGACAGGAAACAGCGACGTGGGCCCGGATCTATTCTCCGAGCTGCCAGGCCAGCTGCAGGCGGTGGCGGCCTGCGATGCCTTGAAGCCTATCCTGGCCAAGATGCCTCCCTTCAACACTCTGTCCAGCAGGAGCTCCTCGCCTCGAGCATGAAGCCCGTGGGCATCGGCATCGGGGAGAACCTGTGCTTCAGCGGGGACGCGGCCGACAGGCTGTGGATCATGACTCAGGGCCAGATGATGGTCCGGCACCCGGAGGTGGACGGGCTCTTTGTTCATGAGACGCCTGCGGTGCTGGGAGTGGCCAGCCTGCTGCGCGACTGCGACCCCGTCTTTAGCTGCCTCCTCGCGGGCATGCGTGCGGCTGCCCCCTGCCAGCTGTGAGCGCTGCCAGCCACACCTGATGAGTGTGGAATGTAGCGTCTCGTCGCTGACACCTGTATGCTCGTATGCTGGAGCAGCCACCGCTGTCTTGAACCCCCGCCCCCCCCCCCCCCCCCACCGGCATCCAACCCTTCTCCGCCAGGTGGGAGCTCAAGATTGACGAAGTGCAAAATGCAGCTGTGTCCTATCCTGGCCTGCTGACGGCGCTGCAGCTGGAGGCCGCTCGCATGACGCACAGGCGAGCCACCACATTCTTCCCACAGCAGGAGCAGTAAGCCCCCCTCCCCCTCCCCCCCTTCTCTCTCCCTGCGGCCCCTAAACCCTGCGCCGGTGCTTCTAGCTTTTGGAAGTTGCGTCCCTTTTCTCATGGCGCGGCCGATGCCCCTGCGGCTGCCGCAATCCGCAGGCTCAGCGGCCCCAACCAGTACATCCAGGATGTGGCCGACCGCGCCTTGGCAGTGCAGCGCCGCCTGGAGGAGACCGCAGCCAGCGCCGCCGCCGCCTCCATCAGGAACGGTGCGCATGCGGACGACGCTCCAAGCGCTGCTCCAACGCCCGAGGCAGCGCACCAGCAGCTTTGCAGCAGTGCGCGCCCCTTCTGCCCCCCCCCCTCCCCCCCCGCTCTGCTGCTTGCGCGCCGCGCCACTGAGGCTGCGGCTATGCTGCTCATGCGCGGCGCAGTGCTGCAGGCTGTGCTGGACCGCGTGGGTGCCATGGACACGCGGCTGGCGAAGCTGGAGGGCAAGATGGCATGAGCAGATCAACACGCATGTTGCCCCACCTGCCCACGGGAAGCCTTGGCCAGGCCGCTGGCACGCCGGGCGCTCGAAGCGTGATCTCAAGAGAGAGAGGGAGAGAGGGGAGGGGGGGGGGGGGGGATAGAGGGAGAGAGAGAGAGAGTAGCCATTCATGGAGCTTAACGTGGTTCACCGACTGCCATGTGGTCTCAATTTTTTTTGAAATCATTCAACAAGGGAAAGACACGCCAGGCACCTGAGCAGAACAGATGCTGCAGCCACCATGTGCTGAAACCTTTCTTGGCCTGACCATCACATTTCTTGCGGGGCCGCTGCCGGTGCCGGGGGCCAGCTTCGGCAGCCGTTGCACTTGCAAATGCAGAAGCGCGTGTGCAGCTCCTTGGCCTTGGGGTCGTCCGCGCAGAAGTGGCGGAAGCACTTGCTGCCGGTGCGCTTGCAGCGGCAGCCCTTGTGGTAGTCGCGGCAGGTCTCCTCGCACACCGGGCGGCAGCCCGGGCCGATCATCTGCCCGGAGCGCTCCTCATCGCAGCGCGACTTGGTCTTGATCAGCTTCTGCTGGGGCAGCGGCGGCCGCGGTGCTCCCTCCTCCGGCGCGCTCTGCTGCAGCGCCCTGTGCCGCGAAGCCCCGGCCCTGCGGTCAGTCAATATGTGCGCACCATAGGTGCCGACTAGTGTGACCCCAGGGCCGCTGCTCTGGCCATCGCCTTGTGCAGTGCAGCCTGTTGTGCATAGAGACACCTGCAGAGCTTCCTGCTTCTATGCAGGGATATACTCCAAACAGGTGCATAGACGGTTGGTCACGCGCCTGAATATTCATCGGTCCTACTATACCTGGGGGAGGGCGTGAGTGGGAGGGGGGGGGGGGGGGGGAGGGTGGACACGCTCACACGACCCGAAGCAAGCTGTGCGATCGATAGACTGCCGCCACATTAGATGCGAGGAGCGAGTTGTCCACCGCACCTTGCATATTCCGAGGGCACGGACTCCGCGGCCTCCAGCCATGTCGCATACAGCAGCAACAGTCGCCATTGCGGGCGCGCCCGGCGCCCGTAGAGACGTAGACGGACCCAGAGCGGGCAACATCCCACTGGAGGCCGACGAATGTAAAACGACCTCAAATAAGATATGAGGTGTGTCATAATCACGAAAGGTCACGTACGCTGTGGGCTGGTGCCGGTGGTTGTGCATGCGAGAGGGGCGCGCCCCACCTCAAGGTACTTGCCCAGCAGG
>VCJN01002558.1:0-10577 GCA_006384855.1 Tetraselmis striata
TTCCTGTCGGTGCCTCATTTCAAGCTAGAGCTCAGACGCGGGATGCCTCTCCATCAGGTGAAGGACATGGAAAGTCGGCTCCGTCTACAGTGCTCCAAGGTGGAGCATCTCAAGGTGGAATGCCAATCCGCTCGGGCAGTGTTTTGTCGCTGTTGGTTTGCTACTAGCTGGGGTCTCACTGTGCGAGCCCACATACGTAGGAATCCTACCAGCGGGATCACTCCCAGTCTGACAAGACGGAGCTGAAGAGTTTGATGCAGGAAATCGAGAAAACTGTGGCACTGATGGCGCGGCAGGTAGATCCCTGCGTGTGTTTCTGCATTTCCCTAGTGCACCACACCTCTTGGCTAGCACCCGCTGACTCCCTCTTCGGTGCATTCCAGGGACCCCAGACTGAACCGGCCCTCAAGTCCCAATTCTCTTTCAAGGACTCAGACCAAATCGGCAGTGACCATCTTCGTTTCATCCTGCGCTCTGCTATCAGCCTGGCAGCGTTACTGTCCATCCGTGATGCCGTCCGCAGCTGGTTTCCCACTGCGAAAACCCGGGATGTGGTGTTCAAGTTCATCAAGCCCTCTACAGCTAAGAATCAGTGCCGGTTCTACGAGCAGCTCCCTCCTCACGCTGTGAGCCGCCCCGACCTCTTCATCTCACACATGCAGGACGCCACCTTTTTGGATGTTGTCCACCAGGTGGAGCAGGCTCTCTGTGATGCAGACCCCAACAATGTCTTTGTTTGGATGGACATTTTCGTCATCAATCAACACAGCATCGGAAACGACCTCCCGTACCTTCAAGCTTGTCTTCTTGCTGCCAAGAGGGGCACCCTCATGGTGATGGAGAAGGATGCCTCTGGGGGCACCCCCCTCTCTCGCGTTTGATGCATCCTTGAGCTGTGGAGCACCATGATCCTACGATCACCAGAGTTTATGGCCATCACAGGCGAAGAGCGCCGGTCAGCGGGTGCCTGGGACAGCACGGTGCGGCAACTGAACGTGGAGGAGTGTGGAGCCTTCGCCATAGAGGACAAGGAGAAAATCCTGAGCAAGATCAATTCCACCCCTGGCAAAGCCCCCAGGGTTAATGCCGATGTGCGCGCTCTCTTCACGCTGGACCCCCTGTTCTTCGATGAGGACATGAGCACCCTGGACCCCGCAGACGGCACAGTGCATCTTAGGCCTATGTATGAGTGGCTTCTGGATCAGACTGAAACGCAAACCAGCTGTTTTTCCAATTTTTTCAGCTGTACAGAAACAGGTACCCAAACGCGAACCCTCTGGCTCCAGGGCACCGGCGGCGCGGGCAAGTCTACCGTGTCCACAGCGCTGATCAACAACCCCCCTGCTGGCTGGATTGTGCTCCACCACTTCCTCAAGCACAACGACAGGCGCAAGCAAGACCCGATGCGATGCATCCGCACTTTGGCTTATCAGCTGTACCGCGCCTTTCCGGAGAAGGTCGGCGCTTTCTTTGCGAAGCAGCAGCTCGGACCAGCCGCTGTGCAGGCAATGCAAGACACCGAGGATGCGGTTGAGAGGCTGCTGGTGCAGCCCATGCAGCGGCTCTCAGGCAAGCGGATTCTGATACTTTTCGATGCGCTCGACGAGGGGCTCAGTGCGGCGCAGAATGGCCTGGGCGAGCTGCAGAAGTGCATGCAGAACAAGATGGTGAGATTGGTGGCCCTGACCCTGGCGCGCGCACTGCCCGCCACCGTCCGCTTCGTCGTCACCAGTAGGCCACCAGAGGGGCTTGACCTGTACCTGGGTACCATGATGAAGGGGATGGCACCCAACGTGCTGGATGTCAAAAAATGCTGCAAGGAGGCCGATGTTGCCAAGCATGTGCTGGAGCAGTTCCCAGCTATGGCAGACTTGCGGGCGGAGATGGCGACTGCGAGCGCGGGGAGCATGGTGTACTACCGTCTCGTTCTTGAGCTCCTTCGCATGGACAAGCTGCAGCCTCTCCCGGAGAATCTCACACACGCCTACACGCGCTACCTGAGCGCGCGTGGTGGCGCAGCAGCCAAGGTCAAGGACCTCCTGCACATCCTGTACGCAGCTCGCGAGCCCCAGTCACTGTCGCAGTTTGCCAAGTACGGCTTCCATGACGTGGAGTCCCTACTGAGGGAGCACTTGGGCATCTTGTTCCGCGTCTCGGAGGACTTCAAGGTATATGCCTTGCACAAGACGGTTTTCGACTTTCTTGGGGGGGAGGACGGACAGGCCAATGATTGGCTAGTTGACAGAGTGCGCGCCCACAAGACCATGTATGACAAGCTCATGCAGCAAAGCCCGGCCTCAAGAACTGCAAAGCCCGACCCATACTGCCTGACAAACATCGTCTACCATGGTTACCAGCGGGAAGAGCCTTTGGATGATCTTCTTTGTGAGGTTGCCTTCTGGGAGCATTGCTTCAAGGCGAACGTAGGCCAGTCTGTGATGTACGACTTCCTGGAGCACTTGGGCAACAAGAAGAGCGACGCATCGGCCATAGAGCACGATGTCAAGAGGTTCCTGCAACAGCACGTCGTGGAGCTTTCATCGAGCCCGGAGCTGAACTTCCAGCGCGCGTACGACACGCCGACCAACTGCTGTTTCTCGCGATTGCTTCGCCAAGCAGCAGTCAAACCGCCTGGTTGGCTCCTGTCAAAGCCTGACGACTGGGGCGCGGCGGTCGCGACGCTCGCGGGGCATTTTCGTGATGTGACCTCGGTGGCGTTCAGCCCCGACGGCAAGACGGTTGCCAGCGGCAGCGTGGACGCGACCGTGCGCCTCTGGGACGCGGCGAGCGGCGCGGCGGTCGCTTTGGTGGGGGGGTATTCCGGCTCGGTGACCTCGGTGGCGTTCAGCCCCGACGGCAAGACGGTCGCCAGCGGCAGCAACTACAAGACCGTGCGCCTCTGGGACGCGGCGAGCGGCGCGGCGGTCGCGACGCTGGCGGGGCATTCGTCTGTTGTGTTCTCGGTGGCGTTCAGCCCCGACGGCAAGACGGTCGCCAGCGGCAGCGCCGACGGGACCGTGCGCCTCTGGGACGCGGCGAGCGGCGCGGCGGTCGCGACGCTGGCGGGGCATTCCGATCGGGTGACCTCGGTGGCGTTCAGCCCCGACGGCAAGACGGTCGCCAGCGGCAGCGCCGACAACACCGTGCGCCTCTGGGACGCGGCGAGCGGCGCGGCGGTCGCGACGCTGGCGGGGCATTCCAGGCAGGGTGACCTCGGTGGCGTTCAGCCCCGACGGCAAGACGGTCGCCAGCGGCAGCGACGACAAGACGGTGCGCCTCTGGGACGCGGCGAGCGGCGCGGCGGGTCGCGACGCTGGCGGGGCATTCCGGTGAGGTGATCTCGGTGGCGTTCAGCCCCGACGGCAAGACGGTCGCCAGCGGCAGCGACGACACCGTGCGCCTCTGGGACGCGGCGAGCGGCGCGGCGGTCGCGACGCTGGCGGGGCATTCGAGTATTGTGATCTCGGTGGCGTTCAGCCCCGACGGCAAGACGGTCGCCAGCGGCAGCTGGGACGAGACCGTGCGCCTCTGGGACGCGGCGAGCGGCGCGGAGGGCGTGACGCTGGCGGGGCATTCCGACCGGGTGAGCTCGGTGGCGTTCAGCCCCGACGGCAAGACGGTCGCCAGCGGCAGCAAGGACAAGGACCGTGCGCCTCTGGGACGCGGCGAGCGGCGCGGCGGTCGCGACGCTGGCGGGGCATTCACATTGGGTGACCTCGGTGGCGTTCAGCCCCGACGGCAAGACGGTTGCCAGCGGCAGCCGGGACGAGACCGTGCGCCTCTGGGACGCGGCGAGCGGCGCGGCGGTCGCGACGCTGGCGGGGCATTCCGACCGGGTGACCTCGGTGGCGTTCAGCCCCGACGGCAAGACGGTCGCCAGCGGCAGCTGGGACGACACCGTGCGCCTCTGGGACGCGGCGAGCGGCGCGGCGGTCGCGACGCTGGCGGGGCATTCCGGTGATGTGAACTCGGTGGCGTTCAGCCCCGACGGCAAGACGGTCGCCAGCGGCAGCGCCGACAACACCGTGCGCCTCTGGGACGCGGCGAGCGGCGCGGCGGTCGCGACGCTGGCGGGGCATTTGCGTGATGTGACCTCGGTGGCGTTCAGCCCCGACGGCAAGACGGTCGCCAGCGGCAGCTGGGACGAGACCGTGCGCCTCTGGGACGCGGCAAGCGGCGCGGCGGTCGCGACGCTGGCGGGGCATTCCGGTGATGTGAACTCGGTGGCGTTCAGCCCCGACGGCAAGACGGTCACCAGCGGCGGCGAGGATAAGACCGTGCGCCTCTGGGACGCGGCAAGCGGCGCGGCGGTCGCGACGCTGGCGGGGCATTCCGAGTGGGTGACCTCGGTGGCGTTCAGCCCCGACGGCAAGACGGTCGCCAGCGGCAGCGGCGACGCAACCGTGCGCCTCTGGGACGCGGCGAGCGGCGCGGCGGTCGCGACGCTGGCGGGGCATTCCGGTGATGTGAACTCGGTGGCGTTCAGCCCCGACGGCAAGACGGTCACCAGCGGCGGCGAGGATAAGACCGTGCGCCTCTGGGACGCGGCGAGCGGCGCGGCGGTCGCGACGCTGGCGGGGCATTCCAAGTCGGTGAGCTCGGTGGCGTTCAGCCCCGACGGCAAGACGGTCGCCAGCGGCAGCGGCGACGCGACCGTGCAAAGCTTTGATATGGCACCATGTGGTTGAGTTGGGAGGGAAGTGGTGCTGCGCTGGCCTTCTCAGTTGTGTTGCGCTGGTATTATGTGCAGCATCGTTTTCTAAGGCCACACAACCATAATGGATCGCCGAAGCTCAACGCTGCTCTCTGTAATTCATGAAAACGGTAGTAAGTTGAGTGTGATGCTGGGCTGCATCATCTCATCTCCTTTGTGAACACACACTTGAAGTTTAGCGTTTATGTACTGCTACCTATATGAGTCATTATCTCAATAACGCTCCCAACCATCCCGGTCCTCCCACATACAGGTTTTAAGTTTAGTGTACTCTGGCCTTATTATGCCCTGGCTAGGTTATCGCCATTTTCCAATATGATTAAAATTGGAATGTTCTAGAACCTTTCTTTAGCATCCATATTAATAACATGGATATAGGGATTGTGCTGTGATCTTCTGTGAAATGGCATAGAAGATTCCAGAATGTTAATAATGTTAATAATATTGGCTGTGCTGTGGTCATTTCCAGCTAGTCAAATAATGCACTTTCTGGAACTCGCTATAACTTTGCCCCCATCCATCCTTGGCGCGACAATATATCCCATCATGAACAACATGCCGAGCAACACAAAGCCCCATGGAACCACCTGTGCCACCATCCGTGCTCGCCGACAGCGCTCTCAACGAGCTGGTGTGGAAGTCGTCTGGCGGCACCCATCACACGGTTGCCCGCGTAGCTCACCACCAGCATCGTCGTCGGTTTTGCTGTTCAGGTGGAACTTGGTATGAGTTCCTGTCACCTGTGTGGAGAGCAGTCAGCGTTAAACCAACACCCCTGCGCCGTTTGTTGTGCGGACCGGTCCTGTGACTTGCACGCAGAGCTGTGACGCAGCACGCCATGCTTCACAAGGACAGCAGACAACCTGCAACGCGACAGCTACCTTCAAGCTGTGGTCCGGATGTGTCAAGACTTGTTCTGGGTTCTGCAGGACAGCTTTGTATACAATAAGCTCGACTCCAACCCCAGTCTGATCGCTTTCACTGATGGGGTGTATGACTTAGACACTCGTCTCATGTCCTCGTGGCTCTCGCGCGCCTGAAGGAGGGCACGCTAGCGCTGCCACATGCCTCTCCTCATCAGCCAGGAGGCGGTACCGGGCCGTTTGCTCCGACCATGGTCTGAAGAGCCCTAATCTGGGCGCTTGCGGTTGCCACCATTTTCGTGGGCGGCGCGGCTGCCACCTTGCCGTTGTGGTGCACATGATAGCTTCTCATCAACTCTCCAGCAGCCGGTCCTTGAATAGCTTGGCGCAAACTTGGTTCGAAGAGAAACGTTCGGAGTGCCCTGCGGCTGATACCGGATAGTTCGGCCGTCAAAGTCCCGTAGTTGTGGTGCTCATGATCGCCACTCATCAGCTCCACAACGGCCGGTGCCGCGCCGACTGCTTGCTAGCATCAAACTCCGAACAGTTTTCTGCGCAACCCCGGCGGCTGCTGCCAGGTATCGTTCAGCGCGCTCTGGATACCTTAGTAGTGCTCATGACAACGCTCCATGTGCACTAGAAAGGTGAACAAAAGAACCGGTCCACGCCGGCGTGGCGGCTTGCTACCAGCACGGTCACAGATCGACTCTCCGGAATGCCGACGACTGCGTTCCGATGCCGCGATTCTACTGTGGCGCCGCCCCTAATCAGCCACACAAAAGCCGGTGTAGTGCCGGCTTGCTGCAGCCCTGGTCCAAAGAGAACTCTTCCGAATCCAGGCGGATGCTACCAGTCCCTCTCCCCCCTCCCCCCATGTGGCCGTTGTGGTGCGCCTGACGGCCTCTCGTCACATTGGCCACAAAGAAGAGCCAATGCTAGCAAGCTTCATGCCATTTGGAACCACCGGGCTGAACCAGGATCCCAGGGTTTGAGATTCAAGGGTTTAATGGTGGCCCACGGAAGACTGACACGGGTCTTCGCGAGTCCCGGCAGCTGCCTTTACAAGGCCACCGCACAACGCCCTGCAGTAATGGGTATTTCAGGACACACTGGATTCCGCACTTGAAATTTGATTGCGCCCCATGGCCTGTCCAGAAAGTCCTGCGCCATGTGGCGTCCGGGTGCAATATATATGCCGCCGCACCATGGCCGCGGCCGCCTAGCTCTGAACTACCGTCCCGGTGTTGTGGTGGTGCACATGATAGACCCTCACTGGCCACACAACAGCCGGTCCCTTGCTAGCTTGGTCCCACCCTTGGTCTGAAATAAGGGGGCTTTCGAAATGCCGGTGGCTGATAACGGATGCTTATATAGGCTTATACAGGCCTCAGTGAGGGCCGTCACGGTCCCGTTGTGGTGCTCATGACGGGCCCTCATCCGCTCCACAACAGCCGGTGCCGGGCCGGCTTTCTGCTAGCACCGTCCGAAGAGGACTCTTCGGAGTTTTGCCGTTGCTGAAAATTGAATGCGCCCCGTTGATGATCCGGACACCCCACTGCCGGGGAGTGGCTACCCTCATGTGCCGCGAGCTCTATAGCGGATTCAACAGCTACAAATGGGCGCTAGCAACACATCCATGCTCCCACCGCTGTCTGCTGGCGGATGCTGCCGCCGCACCCCTCACTTGCACCGTGGTGTCGTTGTGCCCATGACAGGCCATCATCGGCCACACAGGACGAGCCGATCGTTTGCTGGCTTGCTGCCACTGTGGTCTGATGGGTTTTTTTGGGGGAGCTATGCTTGAGCACGGGCTTGTGATGGAGTTAAATGTGCTTATGTTGATGTCGGAAAACTCGTCCGAGCAGCCGCCGGCGCAACACCATCGCATTGCCTCTGTAGAAAATTTCAAAATTCGCACGAACAATGTACACAGTTTACTTTTACCCGAGTTGGTGCGCGGTGGTGGTAGTCGGTACAAGTCGTCGCGCGTACTCGCATCAACCCGCGCAACAACACTCACCAACTACTCGCACAAACTACAGTGAATTGTTCACGATTACCATTACATCTGTCTCTTTCCCCAGTACTTTCCGTGCGTTCTCTAGACGCTATTTTTATCGTACGCGTGACGCCGTCGCGGATGTCACGCCTCGGCCACCTGCCGTAAAGTACCCCGCCGTCACGACGGCTGTGACCTGCTCTAGTTTAGAGCACGTTATTTGCGCGAACATATCAAGATAGTTTCGTGCAAACTGCCATTTGCGTTAGGCAATATCAGCGCTGCTGCTGGGGCGGTCCTGATGCTCGATATTGCGTAACGCAACGCCCTGGTGCGCCCTGCTGCCGACGTTGTGCTTGATATCGCAGCCGTCATCACCTGCGCCGACGGCTGCCACTCGTCCTGCGCATTGCGCTTGGGCACGCACTACCCGTGTAGCGCTACGCGTACTACTTGGGTGGTTTGTGTCATTCTGGTGTTGCTACTGGGCGCCCGAGCGGCCATACCGCAGCACCGCCCAATACCGCGTTACACGATGGTGGACGACACGCTGCTCATGCCGTACAGGATAGCACTGGCAATACCGAGCGATGGTTGCGGCACACCTTCTTTACACGTACGAAAACGGTGCACAGGAGCTTGAGACGCCTTCGCAAGACGTCCCGTCACTCGCGCAACCGATGGTGATCGTCAGGTAACTTGAAAGTGCGCGGCAGTAATTGCCCCCCCCCCCCCCCCCCCCCCCCCCGCCCCTATCGATCCCGACTTGGCCCGCGACGTTTGTGCGCCGTTTGTGCACTGCGTATTATCGCGTCGTGAAGAGGCGCACTTTACGAGTATTGACGCTGTTCCCGGCCGGGAATCACACGTTAGCTGCCATTCTCAGCACGCGCGGCTTGCGCTGCATAGGGCTGCATCCCCCCCCCCCCCCCCCCCCCATCCCCCCCAACTACCGCAACTCGCGCGTATGTATAGTCATTATTGCTATCCCTTCCGGAGCATCCATGCACTTTGCTCCACTAGGTGTGCCTGACACCCCCCTCCTCCCCCCGCCCCCTCTCTCGTTTCTTGCTCTAAACATAAACTCAAGGCTGCTCTGCTCTGCGCTGGCTCCCCGCCCTGGTACAACCAGCAAGTTGCAGCATACATGCGACTCTCCTGCCTACAAGCAGGTGCGCCCGCGCCTAGTGTGTGCTCGGGCGCACAGGGGAGGGGACTGCGTAGGTCGGCTGTGAGGAACAGCCGCACGCCATGTTGCATGCTGCTGTCGCAGCGTCGGACCAGCCGGCTGGAGTGCTCAGGGGCCGTGCGCAGATGCAGCGTGCTTGACGCCACGATGCCCGGACGCCCCCGCCGGTGCGCCCCCAGTTAGGAAAATGGCAGTGGGGTAGGAACAAGGGATCGTTGTGGGCATTCACGCAGACTGCAGCACTGAGTGTCACTGAATCACACGTGTTTGCAATCGATCCTGTTGCTACCGTAGTGCAGTCATGATGCTGAACAGTGGGTTGGACGGCAGGGGACCCAGCGACGACGGCATGCAGCTGCGCCGCCTTGCCGCCGTGCAGGTGCACACCCGCGCAATGTGTGTGTGTGTGTGTGTGTGTGTGTGTGTGTGTCTTTGATAGTGGTGCCACACATTGACTGCATCGAGGGATTGCATGCGTAACAGGGGGGTGGGGGGTACCGAGTGCATGGCAGGTGCTGGTGGCAGGGCAGGTGGCGTCGCAAGCGCAGCCGCTGCTCAGGCAGCTGCAGCATGCAGGCACCACGGAAAGCATTGTAGGTTGGGAGCAGCAGTGCGGTGGTTGAAATGTTGCCGGACAAGTATTAGCTGGAGGCGGCAGGCTTTCGTACTGGAAGCATGATTAGACAATAGTTAGCAGTGTGTAATAAAACGTATCGCGATAATTGGCCTATGCTGCACTGCGCAACTTCTGCACATTTCGCACGCCACTGCACCAGCGCCTCCCAGTGAGCATGCAGCACATTCTCGGATCCATGTTGGGCCACGCTGTAGGCGAAGTGCATGTGTGGGATGGCTGGGCGCGCCAGCGTGGGCTGGTCCCCCGACGTGTCCAGCCCGCCGATCTCGCCGGGCAAGCAGGCCCCGCCGGACCTGGAGGAGTCCACCGGCATCGAGCAGTTCAGCCCAGAAGACTCTGCGCCCAAGCCCATGCAGCCCTTTGGCGGCATGGACGCCAGCGGCCGGCAAGAGAGCAGGGGGTGAGCGCCACAACCTCGCGGTGCACCAGGCGTTCATGCTGGCGGGGGGGGGGGGGGGGGGTGCTTCTTAGGGTGTGTGTGACGCGTCTCCTCCTCTTTTGTCTCCTAATCATTGATTTGGATTTGATTAAGACGGCAATTGTCTGTCCAAGCCCTGGATAGTCATATTTTGGGGTTTCCGAATGCTGCTGCCATTCCGAATGTTGCTGAACGAGATGCAGGCTACCCCTACATCACGGACAAACTAACCAGTCTGTTGGGATGGAAGTCCGGCAATTAGGAATGGAATCAAATAGAAATAGAATAGATTAGATTAGAAAATGTGTTGATAATTTGGATTATTTGTTAAAGAGAACTGAGGGACGAATCTCAGTCGTATTGCAATTCGATTTGGGAAAGCACTAAGTGCATTGTCTCACTTTGTATTGCCCATTCATTCAGGAGAAGTATACGTGCATTGTTTGAAATCAGATAGCGATACAGGAATGCGTGCCAATGCACATCGATAAGATCGCGTTAATCATCCGGGTGGCATTACTACGTTATATACTTTTACGTGTCGAGGAATCCTTTTCGGGTATAATTGAACGCGTGCATATAATAAATTTCATTATAGGTTGCATGCAAACCCGATTAGAGCCTGGTGAAAAGGAATGTTGTAGGTGCGTCGGCACCTGTAGGCTTATCTAGAGATGAGGATACATCCCTGGCACACACATTTGTACTTGACGCAGACCTCTTTGTTACGCATCTTCTTGTGTTTATCAGCCCAATT
>VCJN01002559.1:0-32583 GCA_006384855.1 Tetraselmis striata
GGTAATGGACACCCCAACCATACCCGCACTCTTGCCAACATACTGCGTATGTTTTGGTGGCCACGCATGAACACCACAGTCAAGCATTACTGCAAACAATGTGATACTTGCGTTAGAATCAAAGCAGCTACCACCAAGCCTTATGGTTCTTTATTTCCCTTGCCAAAGGCAGCCAAGCCTTGGGAGATAATCTCAATGGATTTTATAACCAACTTACCTGAGGTGGATGGCTACGATGCTATTGCTACGTTTGTTGATACATTCACCAAACAATCACATTTTGTGCCATGCAATATTAAGATTGATGCGACACAGTTGGCCAGATTATATTTGGACAATATTTACAGACACCATGGTCTCAGCAGATGTATCATCTCTGACAGAGATCCCAGGTTCACTTCAGTGTTCTGGAAATCAGTGTTTACAGCTCTGCAAACTAAGCTAAATATTTCCAGCGCTTATCACCCGCAAACTGACGGTCAAACTGAACGCACCCACAGAACTCTTGAGCAAATATTGCGTGCGTTTGTTCACAAGCAACATGACTCTTGGTTAAGTCATTTGGCTCTTGCTGAATTTTCTTACAACAATTCAGTCCATTCAGCAACACATTATGCCCCTTTTGAGGCAATTTATGGCATGATGCCACTGACACCACCTGATATGATTGCTACTGCCAACCAAGATGCACGCAACACAGTTGCAAATATTCAAGATATTCACATGTTGATTACTGAGCAATTGAAGCTTGCTGATGAATATCAAAAGGTCTATGCCGACCGCAAAACCATCCATGTTGAGTTCGCAGAAGGAGACAAAGTCTGGCTCTCAACGGAGCACTTGCTCATACGCAACCAGCCGGCGCGCAAGTTCCGACAGCGCTACATCGGCCCCTACCCGGTCACGGCCAAGATCTCCAGCCAGGCGCATCGTCTGCGCCTGCCACCAACGTTTGACTGCCACAATGTGTTTCACATCAGTCGACTGCGCCAATGCGCCAACCCTGACGCACAACCCGATACAATTCCGTCCAGTGTGGAGCCCCATGTCGACGAGTTCGTCGTTGAACGCGTGCTCGACTTCTCTATCGAGCGCCGCGAGGATCTGTTCAAGCGAGGGCTCTGCCTCGTCTTTCTGGTGCGTTGGCTGAACTACGACTCAAGTCACTACAGTTGGGAGCCATACAACGCGCTACGCCGTGTCGAGGCGCTACACGATTTCGCGAGGGCGAGCCGACATCTGCAAGACACGCTACGCTCAAAGGAATACGCCAACCTGCGAGCGCGCCACCCGTCGCGTTTTCCAGATTCCATCCCGGAGCGTTGACACCTACTGCTGCTGTTGCTTCTGCTATATCACGCTTCCACCGCCAACCGAGCGACATCTGCGCCAGGCCTTCGGCGACGCGAACAGACACTTTCCAGTTCGTCATTTATCACAGGGGTGGGAATGTTAGGGTTGCGCCTAGCGACTACCCTAATACCACCACAAACCTGCGACGTTGTATGGCCAAGTAATCATACTGTTGTACTGCTGATATTTCAGCACGCGTATTATTTACTGGTACGGCCACAACCAGACGCCAGTAATATTTCTTGTAACATAAATACAGTACGCGCTAGAACTCCTAAATCATCAGAATAGCGCTACTAGTTGCCTGTCCGCGGTGCCGAGTCGGACCGCTATAGGATAAATATCCAATGCCACCAGCATGTTGTAAGAGATTACATTATGCAACCAACTTAATTCGCAAAATGCTACGAGTAAGAGCCATGTTTCACTAAGTACTGCCACGAGTACTTACACTTATTGACCTGGATGTCGTCCTCGGGGTTTTGATCCAGATTTGCAGGCGCCTCAGCTGGAGAGGGGGAGCTGCCCTTTTCCGTAGGAGGCGGTGCCGGGCCCGTAGCAAGCGCAGCACCACCGCCATCTCCGCCCGCCTCGTTGTCAACAAGTGGGGACTCGCCCATCCTTCTCTTTGTCGTCGGGCAGCGAGAAAGTGTCACTCACGCTGGGTGTCAGGCTGTAAGCCTGCGTTTGGGGAGGAGATCTCGTAGCAGCCGCAGCTCGCCGGGTGCGGGGTGATTTGGCAGGCCCGTGCGCGGGATGCCCGGCGGCATGTGGGGGTCCGAACAACAGTTAAGCACTTATGTACAGTGGGCGAAAATACTAAAATACTCCCTCGGGTGGCGCCGAGGGAGTACTTTGATGAAAATAGCCCCCCCCCCCCCCCCCCCCCCGCGAGGCCAGGGAGTATTTTGAAATACTAAAATACGCGTTTAACCATTGTGAGGTTGCATTTGCCAAAGATGAGAATCTCTTACTTTTTTCGGTGTGAGGAGGCCCACGCACGGGGCGTTTTGTCCGCATTGAAAGGGTAGCATAGCGGGGTGGGTGGCTGGGTTGCGCTAGCTGGCCAGCTGGCGCAAAGGCAGAAGGTAGACTCCCCTCGTGGTGCGGGTGAGTCATGTAGCAGGGCTGTCGCATGTTGTCGCTAGCGCCGATGGACATCGGAAAGTCCAAGCGGTACGCGTATCTGTAATGTTCCTAGTACAGGTAGCGAACATTGAAACTGGAATCTCCACGTTACCAGTACCGGTGATAGAATAGCCCGGTGTAATCAAACCTCTAAATTACCAATATGACCATTTAACCATTGTGGGGCCACATTTGCCATCATGGCGCCCATGGGCGGGCAACCTATCGCTGGCGGCCCACCTCACGGGGTATGACAGCATCATATGCTGGCGGCCCACCCGAAGAGCTGCCACGATGCCGCACACGGGAGCGCCGTGGGATTGATAAAGTCGAGCATGACGTTGGACAACTCCTGAACTCCGCCCAACCGCCAAAGTGCTCGATCTTCGGCAGCACCCCGCCGATGGCGTACGCCGCAGTGGCCGCGCCTTTGCGGAGAGAGTGTGACGTCCATACTACAACCCCGGGAGGCGGGTGCTACTCCAACATATGTGCCACTAGCTGCAACCAGTATGTAACGGTGGCCGATGTCCACGATGCCGCCGGCTCGTCGTGGGTCACTGCCCACCGGGCTGCTGGCAGTCCTCGCTGACCGCATATTATTGTGCGTGCGGCATCAAAATAGAGCAGCAGGGACGCAATCCGGGGCTGCGCGCGCGCGCCGGAATCTGGCACCGTATGTAACTTGCGGTCACGGTGTTGCCCTCGTTTGCCTTTTCGGTCCCGATGGTACAGTATATGATTGTACCATCTGCAATAACCGTCAAATCGCCCGTTTGGCGAGCTACGCCGGCCTTGCCAAGCGCGTATAAAACACATACATGGCAACGACTGCCATCGCGGCGCGGAACAAGAGGATACGAGGGGTGCTGGTCGCGGGTCCATGTGGGTCCCATCTCCTCACGCAGGGTCTCCGCCAGCCGCAATGTCCGCGTGATCAACCGGGCGGGCACGTCGGTGCGGACCCAAGGCGATCCGGTCTCCAAGGCGACCAAGGCGATTGCGGGTGATCCAAGGCGACCAAGGCCAAGGCGATTCCAAGGCGATGCCGCGAGGCCCTTTCTCACCTTGCTGATGAGGTCGCCCTGCGCCACCGGCTCCGCGCCGTGGTCGCGGCCTCGCGGTAGAAGCCGTTGATCGCGGAAAGGTCAGGCTGAAGACTAGCTGCCTTGACAGTCCCCCGAAAACACTGCCACGCGATGTAGCGTGCGACGGTTGCCGCCGTGGCACCCAAGGGCGGCACACCCTGGTCAGCGCAAAACTATAAGAACCGGGGGATGGCGCTGCCGTACGTACTGGCGGTAGTCTCTGCTCACACCGACAGGTACAAATGAAGCGCCGTTTTGCCGAGTTGGTCGTTGCCTAGTATTGAACGCATGCACGGACGCATAGTAGCTGCCCACGGGCTCGTGCCGCTCGTCTGAATGTCCAACAGATATTTTTCCGGCGGCACGCGTGGCGCGCGGGCCTGACGTACGGGGAACAACGCCAAGGTTGCGCTCACTGATCAGCGGCGCATGTGCAGCCATGACGGAATGGCACACGAAAGATACTCACTGCCTAGCGCGGCGCTCCGGGCATATCGCGCCCTGCCCTCCGCCCCGGCCGGGAAAGATTGCGGCGCGGCAGTACCACGCGCTCCGCCACCGCCATATCGGTAAGTGCATGGTGCCACACCTTACCCTCCCAGCGAGGGGCCACGACGGTAGCGGCCGCGCCGCTCTGGCGCGGCTTCTGCACAGATCCGGCAGGCTGTTGCGGTAGTTGTTCTCGCGACGCCACTCCGCATCGGACAGGTGAAAGGAGTCCGCCGCCTCGCAGCCGGGGTCCAACCACGCAACGTTGTAGCGCGGTAGCATCTCGTTCAGGGCTGACACGAACCGGTCGACGGGGTGCGCACCCCACATGACCTCCAGCTCCGCGAATAGGACGGGGTCCAGTTGCCAGTCGTCGCTGTCGAGGTGTCGGCTCAGTCGATCCGCCCAGACGTTCACGGCGGACCGGGTGTAGCGGGCTCTGATGTGTACGCCGTTGCTGTTCAGCAGGTACCACAGCTTACGTAGTTCCGCCATCATCTCCGGAGAGCGGGAGGTGAGGCCAGCAAGGACGTTGCACACCGCCCGGTTGTCCTCGTGCAGCAAGACGCGGCAACCGGCGAGGTGTGGCGGGAAAGACTCCACTGCCGGCCGGACGGCCTTCAGTTCTTTCTAGGTGATGCGCCGGCGCTCGTTGGCTGCCCCCAGAACCCCCGCGCCTCCGGCTTGCCATTCAGCACCGCACCTCAACCGTAGCCGGAGCTATCGCAATGCACGTAGGCCCTCTCCACATGGCGGTGGATAGGGCGGATGTTGGACTGAGTCGGCACGGCGGTCCACCAATGCAAGTCGCGCCGCAGTTGGTGTATCATGCACACTCGGCCGCCCCACTTGGAGCCCACCACGTCGTGGAGCTCCCGCAGGTAGAAGCGCGCGGCCGGGGTCGCCAACTACATGTATTGAGCCCGGTTATCGAGCGACTGCAGCTCCCGCACGGGCAGCCAACGGGCGTCGCGGGCCGCGCGCTGCAGCAGTTGCTTGGCTTGGAGCGCGAGCCGCTGCAGTTTGTCCGCCGGGGCATGAAATATCCCGTGGCCGTATCGATGTCCACCCCTAAGTGCTAGCCGTACTAGACCGGCTCCCACAGCACTTTGGCGGGGTTGCGCTGCATGCTCAAGATGTCTAGCAATGCGGCGACGCGCAGGCGGGGCTCCAGCGCCTCCGGCTCCGACGAGGCGAACATCAAGAAATCGTCGACGTATGGTAAAATGCGAGCCCCCCTCCACCGCCCGCGGCGCAGCCAGCGGCACGACCGCGGGACATTGCCAGGCGCGGCGGGGATAGTCGGAGAGCGTAGGTGCTTCACGAACGTCGTCATCGTGAACGTCGTGAAGTAGAAAGGGCTGAGCGACCAGCCCATGGGAGGCCGCCCAGCCGGTAGAGGGTCCCGCGGATGCTGACCGTGAAGTAGTCGCGGTCGGAGGGCGCGATGCCCATGGCATAGAAGCCGTTTTGAAGGTCGAACGAAAACATGTAGTCCCTTTTCACGGCCAGGTGTCGAACGCCCATGAGTGTCTCCATTCGTAGTCGCTTGCGTGCGCAGAAGGCGTTGAGTACGCGGAGGTCGATGATGAAACGCCACTGGTTGTCGCCGGGCTTCGGAACGAAGAGCGCCCAGGACACCCACCATGCGCACAACGACTTCTCCCACGCGCCGGCCGCCGTAAAGCGTCTTAGTTTGGCGGTGAGGAACTTGAGCTGGGCAGAGGTCGCGTCGTTGAACGAGACGCCTTGGTTGAAAATTGGGGGTGGCCGGTTGTAGCGGAAAAGCAGGCGTACGCGGCATCGTCCCGTATCCAGCTCGTCACTTTCGCGCTCGCGCCGATGTCTTGCCAGTGCAGCCAGCTCCGCCTTACGCGGTGACGCATATGCTGCATATAGTTAGAGTCGGGGCAGCAGATGTTGGCGCGGCGCGCCACACCGTCAGTCGCGTGTCTTGTCGCCGTTCTTGTCGAGGTTCTTGGCATCCGCCTCGCGGCGTTGCTGCTCTGGCCTCTCGCGCGCCGCCTTGTCCTTTTCCTTCCGCGCGTTGTCGCGGTCGGTGTCGCGCTCCGTTGCCTGCCTCTTGAAGGTCGCTGGCGCCTGTGCCTTGACCGTAGCCTCGAGGCCGACCTGGGGGCGCTTGTCCTCGAGCGCTGCCAGGAGGCCGTCGACGACGTTGGCGGAGCGCTCATGCTCGGCGGTGATGTCGAAGACCCGGGAGTAGATGAGTCGCTCGGCGACTTGATCCTCGGGGGTGAGGGCTTTCTTGGCCTTGAAGCGTCGAAGGTAGGTGAGCCTGGCCTCATCCGCGTCGCCCACTGCTTCAAGCGGGCGATGCGCGGCGTCGAGTAGGTCAAGGGCGTCGACGCGGTGTTGGGTGCTTGGGGGTATCGGGCGCGCGAAGCGTAGCCATAGCTGTCTTAGCCGCCGCGTAAGCGGCGGCGCGATAGACGCCATAGCACAGCGTGTGGCGGTACTCGTCGCGCGAGGCAGTCTTGTTGGCCTCAATGAGGTAGCGGTCGGCCTCGCCGTCACGGGGCCGCCAGAGGCTCGGGCGTGTGGCGCCCGAAAGGAGCGGGGAGTCTTGATACGCCCGGGGCAAGAGGGCTTCCCAATCCCGAAGATCGATGAATACGGCCATGACGCCGCGCGCGCGCCCCGTAGCAGCGGCTGTCCGGGCGTCGTGCTCCGGCTCCTTGCCACCCTCGCCGACGTCGTCGTCGTCCGAGGGAATGTCGCGCTGCTCCTTGTGCTTGTTGTTGTCATGTTCGTCCAAGCGGGTCGATAGAGCGCCCACCTTCAACGCCAGCGCTTGCAATAACGCATGCGTTAACGTGTCCCGTGTCGTCTCTGTCGGCTCCGCGGGCGTTTCGGCCAAATTGTCGGCTGGCGTTTCCTTAGTAGGGTCCGCCGCCTTCTTGCCGCCTACCATCGTAGCGCGCAAGTGTCGTCGAGGTGGAAGACTAGTCGTCGAGGCCGTCTACTCGTAGAGATGTTCACTATTGCACACCTACGAGAGGTGCGATGACGTTGCGCTAGCTGGTCAGCTGGTGGACTCTCCTCGTGGACTCCCCTCGTGGTGCGGGTGAGTCATGTAGCAGGGCTGTCGCATGCTGTTGCTAGCGCCGCTGGACATCGGGAAATCCAAGCGGTACGGTACTGCGAGTACATGTAGCTAACATTCAAACTAGAATGTCAACATTACTAGCGACTACCAGTACCACGGCTCGCTTCTCAGCCGCTTTTTCCCTGTGTTAAGCGCAGTACTGCCCTTAAGTACTCGCGACGCCGTCCGCTCCGCCGAGCCGATCGCCCGTCAGCCCGCCAGCCCGCCAGCCCGCCAGCCCGCCAGCCCCCCAGCGCCAGCCAGTCAGCCAGCCAGCCGGTCATCAACACTCCAACGGCTCTCCTTCGGGACTACCAAAGCTTTGCGGGTTTTACCGGTCGTCGCGGTTGCGTGTGTCGGCGAGGATCCCGCGATCGGTCGCGCGGTTAGGGGACTAACCGACTAATTAATTGCCTGCGTCGAGCCCCCCCCCCCCCCCCCCCCCCGGCCGGCAGGTCAGGTCGACCCGGACAGGCCGGGACAGAAAAGGCCAGGACAGGACGCCACGAGGTCGGGACATGATTCTTGGTGCAACCCGGCTCCATCCGCTCCGCAGGCAAGATTGCCCCAGCCCGCCGGCCCGCCCGCCCAAGAACCGGCAGGCTTTAGCGTCCCATCGCGTAAACACTAGTCCTTAACCGAGCGGTATCCGCCCCTGTGTTGTCGGCCCTGTCCGGCCGGCGACTCGGGGATCCGTAACCCTTATACCTCGCGCTAGGGAATGTTTGCCATGACCCTACCGCATTACCGAGTTTTCCCGCCTGGTATAACATAACCGTAGCTCCGGTAGGGTTGGCCCAGATATGGGCAACCGCGCGCCACCGGGTGCAGCCGTCATAGTGACGGGGGTTCGCCCTTGGACGGTTGGGCACCTGGCTGGGGGCTGGGACGTCCCTGCGTCGTGTGTGTTGTTGGGGGGACTACCTGCCTTTTGGAGCCGCGTCGATCGGGCGTTTAATGGCCGGCCCTCGGCCATTCCGAAGATCGATCGTGTGTTGCAGCGGGATGGTCTAGTGCGCTTTGATGTGTATCATACCTAAGGGCAGGTGCGCATGTCCGCGAGTGTTTGCAACGTTTTGCAGGCCGGGGGTGGTACTTGCGGGAACACCGCTCGTACTGGGATCGCCCCCCCCCCCCCCCCCCCCCTTGCCCTTTCCCTTCCCTCCCATGCCCGCCCAGCTGTGCGTTGCGACGCTTAATAATGTGGATGGGTTGTCTTCTAAGGTGGAGGATGTTGGCGCGCTGCTGATGGAGCGATTTGTAGATGTTCTGCTCGTTCAGGAGACCACGGTTAGGGCGACCGATATGCGAGTGCGTTTTAATGGGTACTCTGACTACTATTCTTTCGGTGACCGCGTTGCATCGGAACGTGGGTGTTGTGTGTTAGTCCGGTCGCCATAGCGGGCGCGGGCAGTCGGCGCGCCCCACCCATGTTGGACCTGTGTCCGGGTGGGGGGAGGTTGCAGTGACTCCGCGGCCACTATATTTATCTCGGCCTATATGCCCACCGGCTCACAGGGGGAACCGTATCGGGACCGCCTGCGCGAAGAGTTGGCGCGGCTTCGTACGGGTTATCCGAGGGATATGATCGTGGTGGGGGGGGGGGGGGGGGGGGGGGATTGGAACATGGAGGAAAGGGAGTTGACGGCTCTACTCAGGCGTTGGCGGTGCCTTCCCGGCGGTAAGCCCATGTGGCCGCGGGATGCATCGGCGCGCGAACGAGGTACTTGTCGGAGGGGCAGCTGCCGCGTTCTCGACCACTTCATCGCATGGCCTCCCACCATAGGCCCTCCCCACCCTCTCTCGCCCTCGGCATGGGTGGACTACTCTTGGGACACCTCCGATCACTTCCCTGCCCTGTCTTCTTTCCCCGTGGGCGCCATCCGTGAGGATACCTGTCCACCTCCCCTGCATGAACGCATGTCTGCAAGGTCCATTCCCAAACCGGCCCACGGTGACTCTCCCTCTGAATGGCCGAAGCCGTTCCACGATTTTGTCACCGCTAATCCGTTCGCGGTGCTCACCCCTCTAGATGACCCACCTATAGACGGCGGGCCCTCGGGAGGGGGGATCCCTAGACACCGGCGCCGACCACTTTATCCAGGCAATATGGTCGGCGGCGCGTGGGGTAGGGGCTATTACCAAGCCCATGCGTCGTGGCCTAGGGCTGCAACGGTCTATCCTAGGTGCGATTAATCGTCAGCGCATGGCCTTTATGGCGTGCCGGGGGACTAGGGGCCCTCCGGATGCCGCTCTAGCACACCGGTTCGCGTAGGTACTCGTTTCTGAAGACCGAAAACGGGTCTCAAATCCGAGATGTATAGCTGGCAACTCTTTTTGGCGACGTGGCACGCGCTACGTGCGTAATATTAGCACGTGACCGCTCGGGCTCCTCCCTCATCATCCCGCCGCCAGCCCCATCCCTGCCCGCGACACAGAAGACGAGGCACCTGAACGCCACCATATGCCTACGTTAGCGCGCTGCTACCGCGGTATGCGCGTGATGGTGCCGGCCGGTGTGTTCGATTGGCATCGGTGGGGCGGGATGGGTTGGCGAGACGGGTGGTCACGTGGGCTCTGAGTTTTCATCAAATGACGTTATATTTGACTGTATCAACCGGATACTAATCACAATTCGCGCTCGTTTCGGTAGTTGCATCTCAGGATTGTGACCCCGCTATACACAGCTTAAACCCCGGGAGGATTTCATTTAGCGAGTACCCGGGGAACCGGTGTGAGCGTCGGCACAATATGTTGCTGCACGGCATAGGGTCCGGAAACTAGTACGTAATAACCGCCGCTGCCAGAGAGAGCGGGCCGTGCTAGAAGCGGTACATGATTTTAAGAAGGGTGGTGGGAGACGGGAGTTCTGGAAGTGGGCGCCCTCTCTCCGTAAGGGGCAGGGTTCATTCGAGGGCGCGAACGACCACGCAGCCAGTACGCGATCCGGTATCGGGGGTACTTCATACCGAGCCGGGCGAAATCAATGCGTGCTGGGCGCGGCACTATCGGGAGTTGCTGCTTGACCCCCACCCCCTAGCACAACGGGTTGCGATATGCCGTGCGGCGTGGGAACACCGCCACGGTACATCGCCACCCATTGCCCCCGCACTAAACGGGATTAATGGGCATATAACATGGGAGGAACTAGTCAAGGCTCTTGGGCGTTAAAAAAAAAAGGCACATGGGCAGGATGGGATCACTGCGGAGGCTTTAAAATTGGCGATATACGCCCCAAAATGCCATTTTGGCAAGGCATTGCTGGCCTTAATTAACGGGATATGGACTACGAACTATATCCCCCAGTAGTGGCGTAGCTCGGCCATAGTATCGGTGCCCAAGAAAGGCGACGCGTTATTCCCCTACCTCTTTGGGTTGAGCGGAGGAAAAGGAGAGCCGCGTCCGAAATCGCCTGGAATATGTGAGAATCGATACCGGTTGCAATACGGTTTATCACGGAGTTTTAGGCGTCCGTCCTCCGTCCGTCCTCCGTCCGTCCTCCGTCCGTCCTCCGTCCGTCCTCCGTCCTCGTGTGCTGCGTCTTCGTGAATGAAACGTCATACGTTCGATCTGTGCTCGTTTGATTTCTAGGCACTCCTTCCACAGTCCGTAAAAATCCTGCGACTAAGACGGGTCTATCGTGAATTATACCGGAAACATACTGCAAAAATGACGAATGTCCTCCATCCGTCCTGTCACATACGCGCTTCGCGTATGAACCGTCATACGTTCGGTTTTCGGTCGTTTGATTTCACGGTACTGGTACGTGTACGATAAGATTCTGAATGGATGCGCGTGTATTGTAGCCCAGGCACGTCATATATTCGTCTGAAACGCCAAAATAACGCGGTACCGCAGCGCGTTTTTACTGCTGAATCAGCAAGCGAGACTATTCAGCGACTATTCCTTACCTATACGGTAGTCCAAGTATGGTGCTGTAAAAAGGGGTCGCCGCGGTGCGGGGGCAGTCCGCCGACCCGGGGCCCGGCGTCCGTCGACGGACGGGCGACGGTCGAACGACGGCGTCCGGCGTCCGGTGCCGGTACAGGCGGCGGGCGTGGCGATTCGCGCCGTGCCCGCCCCGTAGACCTGACGACCGGCCCGACCTGCGCGGCCTCGTGCGGGATGCGGGCCGCCTGTAGGCGGCTTGTACTGTATTGCTGATCTTGTAGTGCTGTAGTTTTGTTTTTTGGGTAGTACAACTTTTAGCGGTGGGTTGGGTACCGGCCTTTTTGTAATGCACACCAGTAGTCAGCGGCCCGCTTTTACGCGGCTTGCAGATTTAATCTGGTTTACAAAATAATACGTCTCTTTTGAAAAATAAATTACTGACAAATCTAACGCTAAAAGCATTATTACCCGGAAACAACAGTATTACAAGATCAACACGACAAGCCGGCTAAAAGCGGCCCGCATCCCGCACGGCCGCACCACGCTCAACCCAAGAGGTAGGGGCACCTCCACAAATCCCCGGCGCGAAGCGCCGCTTAGTGGACAATTATAGGGGTATTTCGATTATGGGTACCGCTATGAAACTCCTTATGACCGTCATTACCCAACGCTTGCAATACGTCTGCAAGCTAAAGGGAAAATCCGCCGTTGGCATGCGGGTTTTATGCGGAATGAGGAGGGCCCCATGCAAGTCGCCAACTTGTTCGATATCGCGGCTCGTCGCCAAGCGGCGGGTCTACCCACGTACGCGGGTTTTATTGTATTTAGGAAGGCATATGACACCGTACCTCATGAGCTTTTATTCCTAAAACTACAAGCCATAGGAGTTACGGGTCATATGATTACCTTCATTAAAACATTATACATGGATAGTATGGTACGGGTCAAGACAACATGGGTGGCCCCGGGAATACTATCAGACCCCATACCCATAAAGCGTGGCCTCCGACAGGGATGCCCCGCTTCCCCCATCCTATTTAACAGATTTATTAACGATATGTTCGATGGGGTAGAACATCTAGGGTGTGGTGTACCAGGGTGCACCGACACATTAGCGGCAAGGCAACCACTAAGGTGCTAGGTCAGCTATACGCGGCGGACGACGCTATTGGTATCACATGCTCGTTCGATAACTTGCATGCCATGTTCGCCCACTTCTCGCAGTGGGCGGAGGACCATTTTATGGGGTTTGGGGGGGTACTTAAGTGTGGAGTGATGGCATTAGGCCAATATTCCGACGAGACCGCGTTACGCGAACAAGCTGCCCGATGGCAGCTTGGGGGGGGGGGGGGGACGGGTACCGGTTGTAAATGAATATAGGTACTTGGGTACGGTCATTAAGTTGGACTTTAGGTATGCAACACATAGTAGACGACCGAATTAAAAAGGGTAAACGCGCCATAGAGGCGCTCGATTCGGTATTAGTCGGTGGACGGGACATAATTCCTATTAATGTGCGTGTGTCTGTCTTTAAAACCTGTGTACTGCCGGTTTTAACTTACGGGTGTGAAGTATGGGGCATGAATAGAACTAGCGGCGCAAGCAAATAAATTACAAACCGTATTCAATCAGTGCTTGCGGTGCCTCATTGGGGTGGGTAAAAACTCCCCTGGGGTGGCCACTGCACCGATGATGCGGGAATTGGATATTGCGCCCATAGAGGCTACGGCCGCTGCGGCACGGGCTCGGGCGTTCCTTAAAGCATCCGACTTGAATACATGTATAACCCATTCAGTAGATCAGCCAAGTCGGGCGCGCCCTAACACGTGGACGTCGGGGACTGTGCGGTGGTTAGATCGACTAGCTAGGGCGAACGTAGGGCTAGCTGAGGGGGCGCACTTTCCACTTGAGTGGAGGTCACTAGCCGCGCGATGCCGCTAAACTAGTAAAGGCATCGGTGTGGGCGCGTTACGAATCATCGGCATCGTTAGCACGCAATTAAACCTGGGGTATATATGCCCATGCGTCTTATATGCGTCAAACCCGTTGCCACAATACGGTGTGGGTGTCCCCGCGGGGGTTGTGGCCGGGCTGCACATTATGATACAATTACGCACCCGAGTATTTCCCACTGCCCGCCGGTTGGCCCGGATTCATGCCATGCCTGAGCGGTTTTTGGAACACTGCCCTGCATGTGGCGGAGGTGAATCTGAGACTATCGAACATATGTTGGTGGAGTGCCCGCGGTGGGGGTATCACCGTCATACTTTTGGGTTGTTAGTTCCGGAGTTCAGGGATTTTATTAGTAGTCAGGTTATTGCGTCAACACCTAGGGACTTAACTACCTTTATTTTGGGCGGGGTCCCCCCCTCCCTTCGCGGCGCCCTGGATTTTAATGGGAATGGGAAAATTTTCCAGCTATGGCGTCGGGCCCTCCCTCACATTGCCTTCTTCGTTACACATGTATCGCACTCCCGAAATGCTTTGCTCCGCGGGTTGGGGCAAACGCGTTACTCGAATGGGCCGACGCCCAAACGGGTAGGGCGGACCTTTCGTGGTCAGTGCCGGGTATTTTGATGGCAATGCTTTAGACGGTGATCCAACAGTGTTGGAAATTCTGTCACTGGCCTCTAATTAGTCTTGCAGAATGCTTCGGGAATTTGCTTGATGACTATAACAGAGCGTCGCCTACCCAGAGCTTTCCCTGGATTGCTGCCCAAACGGCCGTCGTAGAGCCGCTGCAAGGGTTTCGCTGGTGCCAGTCCTGTCCCGGGGCGGGAAAAAAACCAGTACCGGTGACAGAATATCCCGGTGTAATCATTACATGTGCTAGACGCAAAGTTGCCAATATGACCATAAAATGTAATCGCGCCAGGGTCGCCGCGACACAGTATTTCCCGTACCTTATGGGTTGAGCGGAGAAAACGGAGGAGGCGGTCCGAAATCGCCCGCAGTGTGAGCGAATAAATACCAGTAACACAACGTTATCATAACAAAATCAGAGGCGTCCTCCTCCTCCTCCTCCGCGTGTTCTGCGTCTTCGTGGATGGACCGTCAAAAGTTCGATATCTGCTCGTTTGATTCTAGGCGCTTGTACTACAGTCCGTATAAATTCTGTAACTAAGACGAATTTATCTCGAATTATACCGGAAACATATTACAAAAAAATTCGAATGTCCTCCTCCTCCCTCCTCGCGTACCGCGTCTTCGTGAATGAACCGTTGTACGTGCGGTATTCGGTCGTTTGACGGTACAAGAACGAGTACGTCATTTTTCTGAATGGACGCGCGTGTATTCTAGCCCAGGCACGCTTGATATTCGACTGATACGCCAAAATAACGCGATATCGCAGCGCGTTTTTACTGTTGATTATGGTTTAAGGATTAATAGTACCGGTACGGTGTAGCCGCCTCATTTTTTTTTCGCCCCCGGGACAGGACTGGCACCAGTGAAACCCTTGCAGCGTCTCTACGACGGCCGTTTAAGCAGCAATCCAGTTACGGAAAGCCCTGGGTAGGCGACGCTCCGTTATAGTCATCAAGCAAATTGCCGCCTCATGTCATTCACATATACAGCCCCGTGTCCGCCGACTCGGGGCCCGGCGTCCGTCGACGGACGGGCGACGGTCGAACGACGGCGTCCGGCGTCCGGTTCCGGTACACGCGGCGGGCTTGGCGTTTCGCGCCGTGCCCGCCCCGTAGACCTGACGACTGACCCGACCGGCGCGGCCTCGTGCGGAATCCGGGGCGCTTTCAGGCGGCTTTCAGCTGATCTTCTAATAATACTGCTTTTAGCTGTGGGTTTGTTACTGGCCTTCTTGTAATGCACACCAGTAGTCAGCGGCCCGCTTTTACGCGGCTTGTTGATCTGTTTTTTAAATTAATACTGCTCTTAAAATTATTATTAACAAATCTACCGCTAAAAGCATACCTGAAAGATCAACACTACATACAAGCCGGCTGAAAGCGGGCCGCATCCCGCACGAGGCTGAACCCAAGAGGAGCGTTCCTTGAGACGAGAACGGTTACGATTAAGGTCGGTTGCCAGCGCCCCGCTAGGTCTCGGCAAGCAGTGCACAACCCGTTCCCGACGATGATGATGGCCAGCGCCGCGCCGAGCCCTAAGAGTCATCACCGCCTCCCTACTCACAAAGTACCTAGCGGCGCCCCACTGTTTGCCAAAAACCAGCACTACACCTCCCTGATAGACTGGCAAGAGTTAGAGGGCGTCGGTTGGTCGGCGGACTTGGCTAAATCGGTCGGCTTCGACTTTGTCTTCGCCCTCCATCGCGCCTTGTTCCCTCTCAGCTCTCGTTCCAAGACTGGCGCTGTATCTGGGGTATTGGAGCAGCTCTGCAAAGGGCCCGCCCCGCCGGACAAACGTTTCACGCATTTCTTTGGGAAGAAGAAACTTGGACATAAGGCAGATCGCTCGGCCGAACGTTCCGAAGTCGTTGGAGTACCTCAGTGGCGTTGTCCGGCAACGGTAATTGGGTCCAGAAGGGCAACTGGCCGGGCATCATGGCGTTGCTAAAAGCTCTAGAGCTCTCGCTATTTCGGTATGAGGAGCGGCTCGGCAAGCAGCGCGACTATGACCTTAAGTCAAAACTGATGGAGGAGCCGGTACGGTCGGCCGAGACGGCGTCGCATGTGGAGACCATCGAGGCGCTGAAAGCGCTGGCCACCAACCGCGATTTCCCAACCGACATGCGCTCGCTTATTAGCCACCGGCTGCTGGACACCCCCGTCTATGCTATCTCATACATTCGAGCGGGTCTGGGGTTGATAATGTAAACAACTTTGTCATTTATTACATTCATCTATGTGTCATATTCATCTGTGTGCCGTGGTCTTCTATACATCCTCATGCATCTATATTAGCGGCCTATTTGCTGCCCAAGCTCTGTCTATAGAACTGCACAAAGTACTGTCACAGTCCCCCCTTTTTTTAACCTGAAGGTGGGGGTGCCCAATACCCATAGAAGTTCATCTATAACATGTTTTTTATTTTTAGTTGCTTTGGTTGTTCCTGCATGCTTACAAGGCACAAACATGATGTTTCCTTGTTATTTGTTTGATGGCAGTACTTTAGCAGTACTGCAGAGGAAGGAAGTATTTCCAAAAGGGGGGGGGGGCCAAAAAGGGGGGGGCACCAAAGACAACAGATAAAATCTTCCAGGCCTAAGTGGGCTTATACAAAATTATAGCTGATAGGAGTAATATTACTGTAATTTTTGAAATACATTAAACCATAAACCTAATGTAGCTTGTGGATGGTGAAGCTATAATTAGTCTCCTGACAGCGACTAATATCACGCTGTATATTGGTGATATACAGCGACCAAGCGGGGTCATTGATACCCCCCAAATTTAAAATTACCCTGGTATGAAGATGAATGTTGAGGATTATTTTGCTGTAGTGTGCGGAATGCAAAACGGAACTTGCAAATCACATCAGAGTTGGCAAAGGGTGGTCGGGAATGGTTACATCAAGCACCAGTTCTAGATGGGTAGCATCCCAACACGACTCTAGCAGGTAAGAGCAATGGCGTCTTCATCGGCTGGGGGTGCTGGGGGTGGTGCGCCCTGCTCAACGAGCTTGTCATCAGCCTCAATGGCATCTACTAGAGCATCCTCTACCATGTTCAACACATCCTGATCATAATTCTCAACTAGACGCAGATTGACCTAGCAGTTAGTACAAAAGCTTGACAACATTATTGCCATGCTTGAGAGAAGCAGGGCCTTTGGTGGCTACTCGCTTATGAACAGAGTTCATGCGCTCCACATGACAAGCAGTAGGGGAGCAATGAAGCACACGGAGAGCAATCTTCTTCAGATGAGGGGAGCACTTGATGTAGTTGGTCCACCACAAAAGAGGGCATTCCGCCGCCTGACATTTCATGATTGCCTTTTGAGTGCCAGAGAGCTCACACCCATGGTTCTTTTCCAGCCATGCAGCTTGCTCAGGACTTGCTCCTCCTTGAAGGTCTTGACGACGTGGCCATTCGCCTCGAGGCTGTTGGGCTTCCGCCCCCGCTTGCTGCCTACAGTCATAGCGAGTGCGAGTTGGGTGAGAGTTGCGGGCGTGATGAGCAAAGTGACGACTAACGAACGATATTCGGGCGGGCGGGAACTCATAGCGCGAAGGCCGTGCCTGGTGAAATCTCCGCCTCTCCTAGGTCGCCCGCCCGCCGATTGCACGTCGATTCTCATGCCCCCGCGCCAAGACGCTGACTCTTCGCGCAAAAAGTCGCCTTGGTCGCCGGCTCGCGACGTTAACATGTGTTGCGTACTTTCTGATGCCTCTCGGCGTGCGGAAGGCGGTCGAAACACTGTGCGTCGTGTGCGATGGCCGCTGGGGGCGGTTGTCCGCCACTGCTTGCTGCGGCTCCAGGCCCGCCGCACGCCCGAAACTATTACTCACCAGTAAATTACCGGTAACATTTAATATTAATAGTATTTTACAATAAATTAATACCCCCGAACAAAAAGTACCAGTAATCTATCAGCTATAAATTAAATACAGTCGTAACATTTTTAATGGCGCGCAGCAAATGGACGACTACAGGTACGGGTACGAGCGTGTTTGAATGCGTGCGGCACGCGCCGCCGCGCGCGCCTGTGCGCTGTACTAGGTTATAGCGACTACCCGTACCCTGTATAGGTTATTTATTCTGCATGAAGCATGATGCAACCAACCTGTCATGTGTCGCTGACGAGCGGAGAGCACCGGCAACCGCTTCGAGCTGTCACGCGTTGGCGGCACTGCGAGGCAACGAACGCCCCGGTAGTCGCTACCCGTAGTGAACAAAGAACCTGACGGCCTTTCGGGACAAGCCTTCACTCCTTGCAGCAGGAGCCTCAACTGGCGTCGTCATCGCCACTATTTCGTATATCCCGGTCCATAACGCGGGCGCGGTTGGTGGGAGTGTCAGCAGAGGAGGGCGGCGCGTCTTGCGGTGTTAGGGACAGCCCCGCTGCTGCCGGGCTGGCGGAGCTGCAGGCCGGCGGAGATGGCTGCTGCTGCAAGGTATGGCACGCCTTGATAATGGTGTTTGGGGTGGATTGTATTGGCGCCGTTGCGTGAGATGGGGGCGCAGACTTGTCAGCTTGAGGCGTCGACAAGTGGTTAGGAGAGTGTCTGCGACAGTTTACCGCGCGGAAGTCGCGAAACTGTGCCTTGCCAAGGCGAAAGCGAGACGCGAGACGGTTGGGGTGCGGCTGCTGTCTCGGTCCACTGACAACTTCTGTCGTGTCAACTGTCGACTGACAGGAGGATAGTGGGCGCAGCAGTTGCACTGCTGCTGCTGTCGGCCGCTTTTCCGAGGGTTGCCGCCGGCACGACAGCGCCGGAAGTTCCTGGCGCCGCGCTGCCGGCATTCGAAGAGGCTGCGCCGATGGAACTGTACCACAGCCAGCTTATGGATGCGCACCTGGTAGCAGAGCTCGGTCGCCTCGGCGCCGAGTTTCAGCACAACTATAGTCGCTTGGGGTTCGAGAACACCGGCTACAGCTATGGCAGCTTGCGGAGGCTGGCGCTTCAGCTGGAGATGCTCCCATCGCATGAAGGCCGCCAGGCCGACGCTCCTGACGCCGGACAGTGCAGCAGCTTGCCTTCCGCTATGAAAGCTGTCTCCACAGCGGTAGACGTCGCTTCGTCCGACACCCAGGCGCGCTGGCAGCGCGTCCAGCAGGAGCTGCAGCTCCACCTGATGTCAAACTGCACGCTTGCCGAGAAGGTGCCCTCATCAGGCAGCGATGCTGCGATGCATTCCGGCAGGGCACAGTGCACCAGTTACAGTGTTCAATACCCCTCAGAATGACAGCAGCGCTGATCTGCAGCTGCGATTTTCGTTTGTATTGTGAATCGCAGGTGGATGTGGTGTTCCTGGGCGACTCGCTCATGTCTCGCTGGGGAGGCTCGTCCTTCGAGGCGCTCTGCTCTGACTTCGACGGCGCCTGCGCCAACCTAGCCATTCCAGGTACGCACCAGCATGTGCTTACCTGCGCCTCTCCTATCAACGGGCATCTTGCCGAATCCGCGCTGACGGCTGCCCGGCCTGCACTGCCCTGCAGGCCAGAATGGCGAGGCGCTACTCCAGCAAGCTCAGGAGCTCACAGCCAGCACTTGCCTTGCACCGCGCGCATGGGTCGTCTTATCTGGCGCCAACATGCTGGCGGACAGCGATGGCAGCGCCTCACAGGAATTGATGGCGGCTCTCAATAATACGGCCACCCACCTGCAGCACGCAAGCTGCCACTCCTCGGTTTTCGTGATGGGCATACTTCCCATGGCGGCCGGCTTTGGCGGCGAGCACTCGTACAGGATTTCTGCCGCCGTGAGCCTTGTAAACCGCGGGCTCTCTCGGGTTGCCAATCGTCAGGACGACACCCAGCGCCTGCGTGTGGTTGACTGCGGCAACGAGTTCTTGGTACGAGGCCACCAGCACTGGATGTGACTGCGCTGGCACTGCTTACCCCGCTCATCCCATGCATTGCTTGCAGCAGCTATGTTCCGGTGTGTCTGCCAATGTTCATCGATGTACACTGGCCAATGCATCAGTGTTCATGTTGCACCGCCTTCGACGTTGCCCCAATGATCCTGACCGCCTCCTCGTTGGCTGATTGCACCCGCAGGCCGCCTCAGATGCGCTCATCGATGGCATCCACCCGTCATCCATCGGCTATGACGCCCTGTCGGCATGCATCCTGCCTGCGCTTCGCAGCCTGAAGGATGCACCCAAGCCCGCGTACCACACAAACCGCCCGGATGCCATGGTGAGTTGCCCGTGGCGATGCTGTCGGCCGTACATGGGTGGCCGGCTACGGCGTTCCGCTGGGGTGATACACTTCATAATATACCATTCCAGTTCTGCCAGCACCACACGTCACCCCAGTTATGGGTTGATGTCACCATCTCAGTAATTGAAATGTATTGTCATAAACATGCTGCCAGTGAAGATTCAAGCTGGGGCAGAAATGGGCTGGCCACTTCCAGGCATCCCTCCAGGCGGTCACCACTGACTCCCAGCGCTCGCTCCTCTAGGTGCGCACCAACGCTCTTCGTGTGGGCGAGTACAAGTGGGTCTACTCCGCCTGGACATGCGACGTGTCCTGCGGGCAGGGCATTGCTACACGCACCACCACGTGCGTCAACACGCACACCTACGAGGACGCCAGCCCGGAGCGGTGCAACCGTGATGACATGCTGCCACTGACCAGCAACTGCAACCGGTGCGGCGCCCAGAACCTGCCATGGGCAGTGAACGTCTTGGGAGGGGTGTCGTGCCTCGCCATCGGAAACAGGTCATCATCCCGTTGGGCATGGCACTCAGCGTGGAACCTACGTCGCAGCCGTATCAATGCGTGCAGCAACCACATTCATGCATTATGTTCCCACTCCCTCGCGCGACAACTGTCACCTTGCCACTCCCGCATGGCCGCAGAGCTTTCTGTTGCCCTGTCTTGATACACCACACTGCCGTCACATACCCCAGCGCACCTTCAAGTGGCATAAGGTCTCCAACCTGGAGCAACCCGGCCAGGCGGTGTCCTGTGATACTGGCGTATGTCATTCTGCGCACACACAACGCTGCACAGTAGCCGTGTTGCGAAGGCTGGTCCACGGGATTGCATTACTGCCTTGATGTCCGCCCAAGCGCCGCACGCGGCTTACCTGTGCTCTTATGGGCCACGCGACAGGGGTCAGTGCCCGCAGTTTGCCTGGGTAGCCGGCCGCTACGGCGAGTGCGACAAGAAGTGCGGCGGCGGCGTTGCGCTCAGGTGCAGCCTTTGCTCTGATGTGCAGTGTGTTGACCGGGAGGGGGGGGGGGGGGGGGGGGGGCGCTGTGCACTGACGCGCTGGGCACGGCACAGGACCGTGGACTGCATTAACTCGCTCAACGAGGTGTCGGATGCGGCTCTGTGCTACAGCAGCGCCACCGGCCAGCGGCCCTCAACATGGAAGCGCTGCAACCAGGCGCCGTGTCCTTTGCTGGCGGTTCCGGATGATCAGATGGCATTCTCACAGGCACGCCAAGCCATGATTGCTTGCCTGTAGCACGGCTGAGCTTGAGCTCTCTCCTTTGCACTGGCTCTCACCAGAGTCTCCACGGTGCCGCCACCCCGTAGGAATTGGTTGGGGACGTCAGTGAGCAGTTGGGGCTTAGCGATGTATCCGAGGACGACGCCTACGCAAGCGAAGGCGCCAGTGACGAGCTGGCCTCGGAGGCAGGCACAGAGGAGAAGGTGCCGCCCATTCTGAAGCGGCAGGCGCCGCCCGTAGGGCAGGGCGAGGAGCCCCTGCAAACGGGCAGCCTGGCGGGAGTTGCCATCATGGCCTCCGGCGATGACGATGACGACTCTTCTGATGACAGCCGCTCGGATGACGATGAGGAGGCAAGCAGCGATGATGGCAACGGGAAGTCGTACCAGCGCAAGACGCTGCGCGAGCTGCTGACCTGCTACCGCGACTCGGATTGCGGGAGCGGGTATGAGTGTGATCCGTTTGAGTGCTCCAAGGCCTGCTCTGTGTTCACCAAAGGACAAAGGGTGAGATACCCAATTGTTCTCTGTTGCTTTTCTCTGTGCCGTCCCATTTGCGCACTGCCTCAAATATAGCGATCTACCCCACGACTGCCCTGCTGTGCGCCTTGCCGACCTCGCTCCCTGCAAGTCTCCGTTGTCGGTCGCTCTTACTACAGTGAGCTTATTCATGGCCGACACAATACCGTATTTTGAGCGAGTCTGTGTCTCATTCCCGCATACCATTTGTCTGTAATGTCACGCACGGCGACATGCGGTCAGAGCCTACTGGAGGCCTGACTCCCTCGCTGCTATTATCTTGCACAGGTATCCGCTGAGCTTCGCAAGCGCTACGAGCCCGAGCCGCCCTCGTTTGTGTACCAGGGCATGTACCAGGCCATGGTCTTCCGCGGGACTGGCGGCATCTGCTACAGGAAGTGCCACCACATGACGGACTGCAACAAGCGCAACAGCGATGGCACCTGCCGGGAATGGTACTGCCGCAAGGTGCGCCCAGTTGGCGTCAGCCAGCTAGTTGCCCCATCGCGTCACCTACTGCTGTGTCCGGGAGCCCCGAACCTGGCGTGCGCTAAGCTTGTGCACCCATTCCGGCACAGCTTTGACTTTTTCCTGACGCCAGAATCGTGTCATGTTGTAATGCAGCAGTTTTTCCCCGGCATAGCCGAGTGCACCTTGCTGTCAGTTGACTGTGTCAGCGTGCACGTGTGTGCGCCCACACTCTTGCAACTTTGCCAATCATCGCTGCGGTGGCTTTCTGGGGGCAGGTGGAAGGATGCCACGACTACCCCAATGATTACCACGTCCCTTCACTGGAGGAGTGCGGCGTCAACGGGCTCTGCAAACCCGGCAAGTGCAGGAGACGCGGCAGCAACATGCTGGTCGAGGAGGGCGTTTCTGCAACCGCTGCGGTAATCTCACAGCATCACACCATGTGCACACCAGTGCCGTAGCGCAGCGTTGACAGCCAATGAGTAACCGCCAGGAGAAAAGATGCAAGGTTCGGTCTGTAGAGTGGATTTGATCTGCGCTGGATAATGTGCAGGCGGTGTCTTCGCCAACCGCGTGCCCAGGGCGTAGCCTGCCCTCTGTCAGCGGCTGCTGCGGCAGCGGTGTCGTGTCTCACAACGGCACCTGCTGCGACATGGGCTCGGCCGTCGATAAGGATGGCAACTGCTGCTCTGCAGACAAGCTTGACGCGTGTGGTGAGACCCCCCCCCCCCCCCCCCCCCTTCCGCACTGCGTCCTCGCAGAAGGGATTTATTTGTGGAAAAGTGTACAAATTTGTCGCTCAGTTTTTCGCGCCGCCCTTCTAACCCTGGGTTCGTTCCTGCACAGAAGCGGTTTCACATATTCTTGAAATGCAGTAGTAATTCGAAGGTTGTGCTAGCCCGTAGTTTTACGCGTATCTTACTTGGTTTGCAAAGTGTTGTTGTATTTGGAATAAGCTGTACTGCGGTGCGCTGAGGTTTCCAAAACGTACAGAATGGTGCTCTTCGTCCCACCACTGCGCCGCAGTACTAGAAGTACCGAGTAAACTGAGGCCGCCGCGACTTAGCACTGCTTGACACTAGGTAGTCATTGACGCAGGCATGACATATTGGACTGCTGAATCGATGGTCGTCAGCTGATATTGTGTCCCGGCTGCCGACAACCCGGCTACCTACCTGCTGAAGTTCTGATTGAGAACTGCATTTAGTTTCAGATGACACTTTGTGGATGTGATGATATTGCATTCCATCAGTCAACGCAACCGCATGAATCGCATAGCATGAATAATCTGAACGCTGTCCCAGTCAAAATTACATAGTGCGACATCGTATGTACATAAATACGCATCAAATCGTTTCTGGCCTATGCACCATGAGCAGGCTTGCACGACACACTCGACGTCATGTAGATTGTGAACCATACTGTATCCTGTGTAACGTGGCCTGCAGTTTCTGTGTCTTCAGTGGTTTCGGATAGAGCATTACTATGTTGTCAAAGTTCCAGGATGTTTTGTGAGAACGGAAAGGCCAGGAATAAGCAGTCCCAATTGTAGTGGAATGGCGGAAATGATTCAGCGATTAGGATGAAAGAGGGGTAGTAAACTGCTCGACTGCTCTGCGGCGAATGGAAGTCGCTGAGTCCTCCCACTGGGCGTGCCGTGGCGGTTCTCTCAGGTGTGTGCGGCGGACCGAGCGTCGCGGTGGACATTCTGGGCCAGTGCTGTACCACGCAGCTTGACGCCAATGGGGTCTGCTGCTCTGGGGGGCGCCAGGTGAGAGCGCAAACCGCCCCGTCCTGCATATGTGGCGTCCATGTGCTAGTTTGCCGAGTATGTGAGGAAATGCATACATTTCCAGTTAAATTCTTCTCAACAGTTATCTTGTAGCTTGAATTGGTGAAAAAATGTGTTGCTTTGAATTGTGACTGCTCCGAAACCATTCTGCCATGTTTGCCCTCTGTCCTCCTATGGGGCCTCTTCTAAACCGACACTGCCCACCCTAGGTCGACGAGTGTGGCGTATGCGGAGGCTGGAATGGGTCATGCGCTCTGGTAAGCCTTCCACTTTATCCTGCAGTGTGTCTCCTCTCGGAATAGGCGGTGCCTCATTGTTGGGATCCTTTGGACTCGCTGACGTCGCAGGGCATGCATTTGATTCCTGGCAGGCTCCCACCTACATGCTGACCGCCACATCGATGGGGGAGCTGGAGAACAAGATCCACTCGCAGCTGCCGCTTGACCTGGTGGACGCTGCCGGCAGCCTGGGTGCGCGCTGTAGCTTGGCTACTGACCGCTGCTTGGCATTTCTGCATCCATCTGCCTCACAACACCATGCTAGCAATGCACCAATGTCGATTCACGCTGCGTCAGCATGGCGAGCAATCCAGCATGACCACTACCTGCATCGGCATTGACATGGCACCCAGCATGTGCATGACATCCAGCATCCACAATGGCTCGCATTTGAAATCAAACAGGGTAGACAATGTGAGCATTGCCGTCAGCATGGTCAGGAGCACCATGAGCAACGCATCCGACAACCACAGGCCTAAGATCAGCATTGCTGCTGCCGCTTGGCATGCTCATCAGCACAACAAATCCCTGAGTTGTGGTGTGCGCTGCCCCGATCAGGCTTTGAGCTGAATGACATCTCGGTGTACAACCTGACGGTGAGCTCCATGGGCGAGTACCAAGGCCCCGTGTCTGCGGAGGTAACCTACAAGGTACGGCAGTCGGCTGTGCATTCCGCAGAGTACTGTCAATCTGCATGGTTGCACACTGAACCAGCAACACAAATAGTCCGGTACACTGTGGAAAGGATATTAACCAACTGTTGAAATCTTCAACAAAGTACGTGGCTATAATTTTGATATGGGATGGTACTCTTGCGCTATCATTATATTGTAATGCATTTGTTTGTGGGGACTACTACGCGGTGGTGGCATAACAGTATCACATATCACACATCGTCCTCTTTCAACATGTGGGACATAGATAATCGTGGTTCCTATGTTGCCGTTTGTGCCTTCCCTTCTGTTTGGCTATCGCTGCAGATTGTGCCGGACAGCAGCTCCACCACTTTGGGCACTGCCAACTTCCAGAAGGAGACATCTGGCTTGGAGCAGCTTACCTCTGTGGAGCGTGCAGGTGACAGCAGTCCCCTCCCCGTGCACACAGCTACCACCCTGTGACTACCCAAGTCTCTGTCAACCCAGAGGGGCAGGCCAATACGTTGATGGCGGGCTAACAGTACATTGAGTAACATTGAGTAAGGCTGTTTACACTGGGCGTGTGCTCCCCCCGCCAGGCATCTGCGGCAACGGCATGTGTGAGGTCGGCGAGCAAACCCGTGACGGCTGGGAAGGCAGCTGCCCGACAGACTGCTCGTGGAGCGGCTACATCCCGTGCGACTGCAGCGGCCATGGAGTGTGCACTGCAGCAACAGGTAGCCCCCTGCGCTTGCCGTAAACTCCATATACCGCTGTTGCCGCCACCCATATCATGTAGACATATGATCGCAGATTCACGCCATCGCCTGCGATTCTGACAGTTCGATGTGTCCCTATCCAGGCTCGTGCTTGTGCCACACCGGGTATGCGGGTGCAGTGTGCTCCTGGTGCGACGACGGCTTCATGTCTATCGGCGATGATGCTGACGAAGGTGCGGCTTGTGACATTGCGAACACGAACCGTCTGCGCCACCTCCTCAGTGAACTCGCCGATACTGCTCTGCCGGTCGAGCGCCGTGATGGGTGCATGCCTCACACGCGACGAGTATTTTGACGAGTAATTTATGGGGCTGATTTGCGATAATATAATTTTCTCACGGCCAGTGAATACAGTCGTCGAGCTACTCATACCACTTGAGTTTGTTATGGAGTGACTGTCGTGAGCTGACGTGCGTGGACAATCCCGCAGGCCGGGCCTTGTGCGTGCCGACCCAGTTGGCTTCAACGCTGAGCACCAAGGTGCTTAGGAAGGGAGGCCTGATGGACTGGATGACGGTAAGTGGCCCGAAAGCACCTGCCGTTCTATAGCACCTTCGGCCCGCTTGCTCCATTTGCCGAGCCGCCGGGCAGGCCGCGTGGTGGTATATCTCGTGCGCCGGCGCCGGTGGGTATTATCGTATATGTGTCTGTCACCTCGTGTTCTACTCTTTTCCACAAACAATCGAAGACCTGCGCCAGGTTGGCACGCACTCGCTCGGGATGTACATACCGGCTAGGAGTAAGGTCGCTACCTGTATATGCATACTCTACTCGTACATCGTCGGCAAGAGGAGGGGCCCGGGTGCATGGGCCCTAACCCCGGAATAGTTTGGTTCCGAAATCAGGAATCCCGAGAATGGTCTTACAGTATGGTGCCGGAAATCCGTACTGCTAAGTTTTGTTTGCCTAAAAACAATCTTCGTTGCATTGCAGCGCTGGAGCCCTGTCTTGCCGAGTTCTTGACCAGACAGGTTGCCAAACGCGCTGCAGGAAACAGTGGACATTGACGAGATGGAGGTGGCGCCCTCCTCAAGCAGCAGCCCTGAAGTCGCCATCGGCCTCGTGATTGCCGCTTGCATGTTAGTCATTGGCCTGGGCGTCGCTGTTGTGGCTCACATCATCAAGCGCCAGAATGCGTTCCGGCCACTCCGCCAGCCTTCGCCGGTCAGTCCTCCCCCCCCCCCCCCCCCCCCCTCTCCCCCCGCCCGCTCTCCCCCTGTTTTGCACCCTGCATATTGCGCCTCTCTTCATACGGTATGTCACTGCCCTGGTTCTCAAGCGCACATTTTAGCTGTAATTTTGTGTGGGATTTACAATAGATAGGGTAAAACTGCTCGGATATAAACCGAAAAATAATGAAAATTTTCGTGGCATTTATGCAGTGTAGTAGTATTTTTGCACAAAGGTTTCAGGTTTATTCATCCCCTAAGCTTGGACCATGATTTATCTTTTTTATTGTGGGTCGCTCTTTTTTGGAAGTATATAACCATGGGCTGTGTATTTTAGTTCCAGCTTCAACTGGGGCTTTCACCTGTCATTTCATGTGGAATCATCTTATTATGGTCGTGATATCAACGCTGTCACTCGCGCAGATGTGCGGCCATACTCGTGAACTCGTACAGTTTTCTCAAATCAATCCATATCGGTCTTTGTATGACATCAAACATACCACCAATGATATACCAATCAATTGAGAATTGCATCCAAGCTAGAGCAGCTTGGATCCGCAATCACAGCCATTCAGAAACAAGCTGAGGACCTTGTCTTATCACGTCTTGACTTTGGCCAAAGATTGAGGGATGAAGATGGGCAATTCTGTGTGTCACACCGCTGAGTGCTACCTCTACATCAGGATGCCCCGTGTGTCTAGCGTATTATGGAGAATGTTAGGGTTCAAAACCAAACGCACATACCCTCCTACCTAGTTCTTTATATGCGAGTAGCAATACCACACTTGAGTGTCCGTCGATGCTGACCCTGCAGGGCCCTCCGACACTGACCAAGGGCAGCGTTCCCGCCAATACTTCGGGGCGTTCCATGATCGGGGCGAAGCGTGGAGATCCCCAGATTCCCCGCCCCCAGCTGAGGCAGCTGCTGAAGGTGTGTGCACTCTCCCCAGTCTTACCCCCCCCCCCCCCCCCCCCCCTCCCCCCCGCAAGGCTCAGCACTGCCTGGCGGCAGTTACCTCATCCCCCCCCCTACACCTAGGTACTCCATCGTATAATCACGTGACAACAGCCCAATTAAATCTTGCTCTGCCCTCTGTGCCACGCCGCAGGGCGCAACAAGCGCTACCTGGTGCCCTCCATTCCAACCTGAACAAGCCCGTATCTGATTTCTATGCTGGCAGTGACAAGCCTTGCAGGGTCAAGAATGGCAGCAATGCCTCCCATCACCGGCACGCCACTTCAAGCCGTGTCACCCTCCACCCCATTCAAGCCCACAGTGAAACAAGGCGCCTGGCCTGTGCTTGTAGCCGCTCCCTCTTGCCTTGGTGCAATGTGCCAGGGAGAGAGAGTGCCGCAGCAGCAGTAGGTTAGTTAAGGTGTACATTACACTGTCTCAAGAAAATTGTTTAATCCATGCCGCCATCGCCAGTTGCCCACAATCTCCCTCTACGCCAAACACTTGTACGCCGCCGCCAGACACAAACACTGGCTGACTTGAGATAAGACATTGCTGGCAGACGCAAGTGTGCTTTGGGGTCCCATCTCAGTGACATATCGTCTAGTAAGGATGCTGGTAACACTCGACATGCTCAATAGGTGCCCGCCATCGGCAGCTTAGTAGGGGATGATGTCAGGCTTTTGGGGCCTGATGGCGTTCTCGGGGAGCGGCTCCACCGGCCCCCCTGGGACGTTGCAGGACACAATAGGCGCGTAGAGGTCGCAGACCTGCGAGTAGACGTACTCTGCCAGCGCCGCAGAGCATGCTGCTTTGTCACTGAGGTCAACCCCCTGCAGTGGCAAGGCAAAGCACCAGCGAAATGGAGTGAGGCCACGTGCGTAGATATGCAGAGGGGTCTCAAATGAGCCCCCATGCTGCGTTCAGCCATTCAACCCATCTCAGAGTACGATGCCTTCAGATGATGGCCTCAGAAAGTGAAAGGAGCGCTAGGCAACGGGCAGGAAACGAGAGGGCTGCATGCCTGAGCCCATGGCCCATCCTGACTGACATCAATCTCCTCTCCAACGCTGAGACCTGTGCACACAAAGCTCAGATGCTTGAGATACCGCTTTGAGCGTTGGGTACTGGTGCGGTCGCGCTGCTGCAGCACCTGCCCCCTCCGGCCCAGGCCGATTTAGAACCGAATCAAAACGCACCCTTAAGCGAGAATGCCGCATCACACGCAGCCAAGCGACCCGAGTGGGACGAAGCGACATCCACAAACGGCTAAGGCCACTGTTGCGGGCCAGCATTTTTGGTAATCATACACACACATGGTTGGTTGCCCCCCCCCCCCCCCCCCCCCCTCATGCAGTCTCTCCTTTGTTATGTTCCTTCACTCAGTCGCTTTGCCGGACGCCGGGCCTGGCCTGGTAGGAACTGCTGAACTACCCAGCGCTTCGGGCCAAACGTGCCCCCCTCTCCTATCCTCCCGCCATACATGAAGGGCTCTCCCAGGATATCTTCCGCTGGGAAATATGGTGCCATGTGGGACCAAGTGACCCACCTGCCCCAGTGAAGTTTACGATGCGCTCCTCGCCCAGATCCTTCTGCGTGGTTTCCGGCGGCGGCATGATGTCATACGTTGACATGGCCATCGGCAACAGGTGCGTTGGTTTTACTCCCTTCTTTGTGCCGAGCTTTGCCATCATCTCAACCTGCGACATCGCCACCACTCCGGGTGAGGCAGGCAACCCCTCCCCTCCTCCCCCACCTAGAGAATCCAAGCTGGGGAGAAAGCAAGTCTCAGTAGTGTGGAGAGGGTGATGCGACTCCGCGGTACCCAGGAAACTAGCGCTGCCTCGCAGGTGTCGCTGCGCCCGAGCCCACACCCACGCAAATGTTGGTCTGCGAGTGCCTACCGCAGCGGGGTCAAACTTGGCGGGGAGCAAGGTGCCGTCAGGGCTGCGCCTATCACGGCCACCGCTGGGCGCAATCCAGATCAGCATGCCGCCCTTCTTGAGCAGCCGCTCCATCTCCTGTGCATAATGGCAATGTGAGCGACTGCGGCAAGACGGACAAGGCAGCATATGCCCCAGGGCTGCATGACTGCCGTTTGCACCACAGCACTGCAAAGCCCCATGCTGGCAGGACAGGACGCACTTTGAGGGTGCGGACGTTGGCGCGCATTTTCTCGGCGCGGGTGCTGGGGTCGTTCATGATGTACTTCTTGGAGTTTACGCACAGCAGGTTCCGTCCCATGCTGAAAGGCTGCGCACATTTGGCAGGAGAGCGTTGTGCTCAGACCTGACAGACTGCCTGCTGAATTCGTAGCTGGGCTGCTGTAGCCACATTCATGCCATGCGATTGTTAGAACTTCGCATATACCTCACCTTGCACAGCTTGTCGCTCACCACGCGGTCACCAGCGATGTAGGTAACCTGATGCACCAGGAACAAGCCATCACACGCCACGCCAAATACAATCCCATTGGCATTGGCAGCTTTGGGATTCTACACTCCATCCTGCCTTTGCTCTTTTGCGCAGCAGATCACGGGGAACGTGTGTAAAGGGGACGCAGCCGACATGTGCGCACCTGCTCACCCAGGCCAGGGTGGGAGATCTCAGTCAAGAGGGGGATGAAGGCCGCATCACCCTCTGACTGGTGGTTGGTCAGAAGGATGACGTTTTTCGCCCTTATCAAGATCAGCCTTGATCTTGGCCCACCTGCAGGTATATTCAGCATGCAGCTCAGCGCCCTGCGCCCAGGGGCACAGTAGCCACAACTGCAAGAGAAACTTTTGAGGAGCAGAGGCACACACACACACCTGTCAGGATACATCAGGATCGAACGGCTGAAGTCGATCATACAGCCTATGTATTGCTGGCCCATCTTGTAGTAATCGGTGGGGCTGCGGATGGCGCGGTGGTAGGAGGGAAAATTGTACGGCAGAAACAGCTGCTCTGCATAGGCCTTGCACATCAGGCGAAACACGCCATAGGTGACCTCTTCCGCTTTGCGGCGGTCCCCCACAGCCTTCTCCATCTGGTCCGTGTACATGTCCACCAGGTCCATGAAGACAGACTTCACGCTGGAGGGCAGCAGACCTGCCAGCCACGTGAGGCCCATTCGCCCAGGCAGCAGGCCGATAAGGAACTGCGCAACGACCACCAGCACGCGTTTGAACGCCAGTGAGATGGAACCTTCGGCCACTACTCCGTCCGTCGTAGCCTTCTTCGCACCAGTGTCGGCTACTTCGGCCTCGGCAGCAGCACGCACCGGCACAAGGGAGAAGCGGTGCGGGGCTAGGCCGCACGGGGTGGGGCGCGGGCGCGGGGCGAGAGTGAGGGGCGCGCGAGCGGTGCGTTGCGGGACTAGCCGCTGGGCGAGCGCCGCGCGTATGGCATGGGCAACATCGTTGCAGACATCATTCTGCTTGGGAGAGGTAGGCAGGAAAGCCTGGCGTCAAGATCAGACACAGTTTCGGATCGAGCTGTGCTGACTAGCCACAGGGCACCGAGGGCTGGGCACGAATGGTCCTTCTGCAGGCGAGCTGCCGTCCCGCCAGAAGCCGTCGAGACTTCGTGATGCCGCCGGGCAGCCGGTTGCTGGTATGTTCGCGCGTTTTGAGCCCGCTGATATATACGAGAACAGCGCGAGCGGTGACGTACAGTGTAGTTGTCGGAACTGAGTGGCTGGCGCGCGTTCTTGAAGAATCTTTAGTGTACCGATAAATTCTAGATGTCTCAGATCGTGGCCGTCAAATCTCACCCCAGTGGCCAAGATCGTTGTAACGATGGGGAGAGGTCGGGCCAGGTCAGCATGCAACAGCCCAGCACAATGTTGTCAATATAAAGGACTCGAGCAGCAAGCAGCGCGCATGCAAGACTGCTGACAATGCCGCGGTGATCCAACAGTGTTGGAAATTCAGTCACTGGCCCCTAATTAGTTTTGCAGAATGCTTCGGCAATTTGCTTGATGACTATAGCGGAGCGTCGCCTACCCAGGGCTTCGCCTACCGCCTACTATCGTCGTCCCGTAATAACTGGAACACTGCCGAAACGGCCGTCGTAGAGACGCTGCAAGGGTTTCACTGCGAGTGCTGTCCCGGGGGCGGGAAAACAAAAACAATGCCGCGCAGGTCACGACCACCGTCTGTTGGCAGTACCCGTACAGGTAACTTTAGTTTATTAATCCACATTTAGCTAGTACCCGTAATAGTACCGACGCGCCACGGACTAATATTCATACATATATGAATGTATCACACATATATATGTAAATATAGTAATCTATCTACTGTATATGAGCATGCCGGACGACCGGAGGAGACCCACGTACGAGCAGTAGGTACCCGTAGTTGCGATTATGTTATTTGCGTACAGTGTGAGGTCTCTCGCCGCGGTTCATATTCGGACCTTTCTGATTGCCTTTTATTTTGGTGATTTCCGATATCGCCTTCTGCTGCTAGCTCATGTAATTATATATTCGCGCCGCTCCGCCATCAGTATTTTACTCGCAATCAGTCGGCGGCCAAGCATAGAAGTCCGCAGCCGCTTGGGGCGAAGATAAACGATCATACTTGCTACACTGTCGCAGCTGAAATTAGCAAGATAAACCAGACAGCCTGACATCGTGTGCAACGACGAGTGGCTCGACATGATCGTGAGTCGATTGCTCACGTTGCTGCTGGTCGGCTTGTGTGTGTCGCCGATTCCGTCCGGGAACAGCGAACCGACCTGTCTGCGCAGGCCTCCTGCACACAGGACCAAGATATCGTGTTGAGTGATCCCTCGCGGGGAAATCGGAGTGTACAGGCCCGACTATGTATGCCGCAGCTGCAAGAGTCGGCTCCTCTCCCAGGGCTGATTGTATTTGCAGCAGGGGCAGGGCTTACCCAT
>VCJN01002560.1:0-56107 GCA_006384855.1 Tetraselmis striata
TCAGGCGGCGGAAGAACTCACTAAAGCTCGCCGTCCCCCCCGCCACGCTCGTGGAGACGGTGGAACGGCAGCCCAACGGAGCTGTCACGACCGAGTTGGTCTTCACCTTTAGCACAGTCAAGGCGTCAATGACATCCGACCCTCCCAGCTCGTGCCGTCCCAAGATGTCGAGCGCCCATCCCGTGGATACCTCGCCCGTTGATGTGCCGGACGATGAGGACCCCATCCAGCAGGCGAAGGTGACCAGGTATCCCCACATCCCCCCATGGACGTGTGACCAGCGCGAGTATGTGCAAAACAAGTTCCAGCAGTCGGTGCTGAAGGAGCCAGAGATGTATAGGGATAAGCTGCAGCTGCCAGACGTGGAGCAGCTCATCCAGCAGGCTGGCACGTGGGGCTTTCCTGAGCCTGCAAGGGCACATTAGCTACTACCCAGTCACTGCCAGGAGGTATCGGCACCCGGCGCCGACGAAGGCTGTGGCCGGCTTCTTGACATACGGGGATCACGCGGCGTGGCTGGAGAAGCAAGCTAAGGCTCGTGCTAAGCGGGAGGCGCAACAAGAGAGGAAGGCGTTGGAGGAGGACTACCTTGCCAAGCGCAATGAGCGTCTTCGGATGCTCGTTGTGCCAAGTGGGCGTGAGAGGCTGGCTGCCAACGGCGACTATTCCCCCAGCCGCGATCCCATGTTCAATGGGCAGGATAAGGCAGCTGGCGTTAAATATGCCATGGACCTGTCCGAGGTGCCGCCACCAGCTAGGGGGGTGTATGATTATGATGCATGGGTGACAGATTTTCTGGGGCAGTTCAGGAAGCCGGGGAAAAGGCGGCGTCGCTGATAGTCACCAGCATGCATAGGCGGCATTGCGGGAGGATGCCAGCATGTGTATAATTACATTTCCAACCTATTTCTTTGCCGCACGGGATGTGTTAAAGGTGTGCTCTGGGAACTTGCGCTTCGGGCTGGCATGTGTCTGCTCATGCTTCTCTTGCTTTACCTTAGCCACATGCCCAGTGCCTAGGACAGGTTTGCCTACATGTCTTGGCCGCACCCTGCGGGATGGCTTGCTGCGCATCTTAAGCAGCATGTGCAGTCTAGACAGCACCACCTCAGACACCTTCCCTTTCCTAGCTGATCGTTTTCTGGCAAAAAAACTTAGTCATCTGATGCATGGCCTCAGCCCCCTGGCGGCACCATTTCATCAGCCCTCCCCACTGCCTCACTAGCCTCCCAGACTGTCCCGGAATTATACTGTAATGGCCTGTTATCGCGATTTTTCCACGGAATGGGCTTGTAATCGCTGTATATACCGTGTAATCGCCACTTTTCTGCTAGGCTCGGTAGTCGCAATGAAGTTCCCGCGGGCCCGCCTTCCGTAATTTATACCATTACCATGTCGTGCCGTCCCCGTAGTACATTGGGCCTGCATCGCGCCTCGCGTGGATAGCCGTAATCTTTGGGACTCCCGCCACGCTGTACTTTAACGCCTCACAATACAAGCTCCGTGACGACTCGCAACGGACACTTCACTACCATGCATCTCACCAGCGTCGGAGCGCCAGTGACTAGCCCCTACCAACCCCCGCCGCTGTGAGCCGCCGGCGCCGAGTAGTGGTGTGCCATCGAGCATCGCAAATCCAAGCGCCGTATTCCTGAGGGCAAGGAGGGCTAGACGCCTTCCGAGGGGACTTGGGTAGAGCTGACCAAGAAAATGCGCTGCTGCGCGTGTGGCGCCTGCTTCACGAAGACTCGGTTCTACGACACACACAGATGGGCATGCGCCCAGTCGCCCCCGTCCACCGCCGCGCCTGCCGCAGCCGGTGATGATGGCGCCCTGCGGTAGCTGCTGCACTGTACGGCCGTCACCCCTCTGCTCCGTCCGGACCCGGTCAGACCGAAATGCGGGGCGAGCCGCCAGGTGCATCGATACCGTCGCCGCCGCCATCGCCCTCGCCGCCTCTCCGCCGCTCTCGTCTCCCCGAAACGAATCAGCGAGCCCCGCACCCGGCGGAGGAAAGGGGCGTTTGGTGTCATCTGATGGTGGCCTGGAAGCAAGCATGGCAGCGCAGGAGATGAATGCCGAACTTCACGTGGGCGCTACTATAACCAAGACGTTCGGGACGCGGGGGACCTTTCTCGGCCAGGTAGTCTCCTCCCCCCCCCCCCCCCCCCCCCCGTGTGCCACCTGCCATATATATATAGCCCCACCGCCGCCATGTGACAGCCACCCGTGTGTATCATCCAACACCCAGGTCGTCGGCTAGAGATGGGATAACGAGGACGCAGACCCGACTGATAGGGAGCTGGTGATGAAGGTGATTTACGACGATGGCGACTCGGAAGAGCTAACTGAGTCGAAGATACAACTGCTATACCCGACGACAGAGCAGCTGAGCGATTTCAGTCGCAGGTTGCCTCAAGGCGCCATTGGCGCCCTTCCGGCGTGCGCCCCTGGCGCACCCACCGACGGTGCCTTCGGGGGGGTCCTTAGATATTCGCTAATAGGTGAGGGTATCGCACTGGCCACGTGTAAACGATGATTTGCTGTGCTTCATCCTTACTACACGCGCATTCGTTTAGATGCTTGCGCGCATATGTGCACATGACATGAGCTACGCCAGCTTCTCGACGCCGATAGCGACGCCGAAGGCATTGTCGGGGGGGTTGTGGAAGGCAACCCCTCTGACGACAGCCGCAGTGACAGCGACGGCGAGAGACGCTGTTGCGAGGTATGACTTCAGTACCGGGACGTCAGCCGCCGTGAAGCAAGGCGCCTCAGCCGCCCCCGCCAACTGAGCGGCCTGTGCAGAGGCGCTGGATAAGTACTGTCAAGGAACTGGCACACTGGAGCTTGAGCCGGCATGGAAGCGTGCATATGAAATGGAGCTCGACCCCAATAACATCAAGTGACCACCCCCCCCCCCCCCCCCCCGGACCCATGCCCCCTCTCTACCCCCATTTAATCATTACCTGAACTCAGGTCATAGGTCAGAATCTTAACGCAGCATGCTCCGGGTATATACGCAACTTTCTGCTACCATATGTGAACCACCTACTGCGTTCCCTGTTGCGCGTTGCTACCCTGCGGCGCGTTGGCGCCCCGCTGCCCCGGCCGCGGCGCGTTGGCGCCCCGCCGCCCCGGCCGCGGCGCGCCCGCGCCCCGCCGCCCCGGCCGCGGCGCGCCCGCGCCCCGCCGCCCCGGCCGCGGCGCGCCCGCGCCCCGCCGCCCCGACCTCGGTAGCAAAGGGAATGCGGTTTGTGAAATCGACGGACAGGAGTCGATTTCACTCTTATCTGCGGTCAAGAATGATTTAATCTGATTGTTGATTCTGATTTATGAGGTTGTTGCCACTACCCCGCATGTACAACCTGTACCACCAGTGCAAGATAGGGGAGGGGACATCATTCCTGGCTACCTCTGTATCGTACACCAGGACACAAGGGCGGAAGCGCAACTACTGGATAAAGGCAACCCTCTCCCCTCCACCCCTGCCCCCCACGCCTGACTCCAAACTGCCTACATAGTGTTGCCCTGCTGAGTTATGGTATAAACACACATGCAGCAGGTCGTGCATGAGAAGCCCGAGACACGCAGGCCTGTGGTGTTCAAGCACAAGACATGGGACGAGCAGTGGGTGCCCACTGATGAGTTCGGCAAGCAAGTCATACTGCTAGACAGGCGTGCCGAGGTGGAGCAGCATGACAACGACGTGTATGTTGGGGAAGTGCTGTACTTCCTGGAGATGACCCACACCAGCCCTTCGGTGCCGGACCTCATTCTCGCCGTGTGCCGACTGCACGCAGCTGAGCGCATGGTGATAGGGTCCCCCCTTGGCACTGGTGAATGGCAGAGCAACGCGCCCTTTGGCCAAGCATTTGCAGAGGCATCACGCCTTCCTTGTCTCGCTGAAGCACATCGGGGAGAAACTGTGCTGCTTCTATGCTGATCCGGACATAGTGACAGGCCAGCACTTATCCAAGTTTGGCATGTCCTCACAGGATGTGGGGCAGTATGTGTGGTGCACATATAACACAGTGACCCTGAACTGCTAGCTGAATTTCCGTATAGCTTGTAAACGTAATCGATCAAACTTATGCTGCCCAGCAATGCCGCGCAGCGCCCCGGCTCCGCTGATGCCGTGCGCACCCACCGCCCAAATAAACCTAGCCCCTTTTGCCATCTGAATCCACGGCGGTTTTTAAACAGCCCCTGCTGGCAGTCTGCCGGGTACGAGGGACTGCAAAGAGAGGTGATACAGTTGGGACAGTCACAGGGGTAAGGCTTGCCGGACTGTTACACAATCCTAATGTTACAGCACTTCTGCGTGCTGCTACTCGCTACTTACCTTGTACTTTCCCCGCTATGGATAACTAGTAGCTCCCACCTTGGCAAGGGGGAGAGGGGTCGGGCAAGGCAACAGGAGGCATCACAAGATCGCCTGGTTTGAACTTAGGCACGTATGGTCGCCTAATCCATATGTCCTCTTGAACCCGCCAAAGTTTTTTGAAGCTTGTGTGCTCTTGGAGGGGCAGCCAAGCCTTGGACCACGCGCGGCTCACAGTCCTTCGAGGGAGCCATTCCTTTAGGGCGCCAAACACTACGGGGCAGCTGTTAGCGGCCTTTTCCCGAATGTTCGCCCACACGTCCTCAGGTAGATCGTCCCACGGGCAGTGCAGCACCTCGCCGGGTACGGGCGCGGGGGCTGACGTTTCCTCCACCGACTCGTCGGGTTCGGGTCCGGGGGCTGCCCGTTTTGCCACGGGCTGTGGCTTCACTTCCGGGGCTGCATCCATCGCGCGCAGTTGGGCAGTACGACACGTGTTGTTATGACCTACTACCCCACCATCGGCAGCCCTGACGTATAATCAGCCGCTTTTCTGACTGTTTGGGCTTGTGCAGTAGACACGTGCAGTCGATTTAGAAGCGGAGTACGCCAGATTACGAAATTATTCCCCATTAAGGGTTAGCTACGCCCGAATTGCGGTTCTGTCGCAAGTGTGTGTCAAATGTGTCCTCATGCAAACACTAAATACGGGATATATATGGGACATTACACGATGATTACACAGCAAGCCGGAGTGCGCTAACAGCGGAGCGCGATGATAAGTCGTCTAGGCGCGCGGCGCCGGACTTGATGTTTTTGAACTAAAGCAGCAGCTGCGCCGCCTGACGCACACTCGCACCCGCTAGACAGTACCGTAGCTGCTCATCCCCCAGCACGCACCCTCCATCATGGCCACCCACGCCAAGCTAATTCCATGCACACCCTACGACAAAGCTGTGAGGCCTGAGGGCATGACCATACCACTCGGTGCTCTGTGCAGCACGGGCTGCATCGTTGAGGACGTGCGGCAGGCACTGTTCCGCGGCCAGGCGACCAACAGCCATATCCGCGTTCACCCAGAGCAACCCCAGGGTGAGGACGCGTTCGGCTATGCTTTCGCAGACATATTGAACAACTGCGCTGAGCCAAAGCAGTACGACGTAGCCGGCAAGAAGCACCTGCTTGAGGCAGGTTTTCAAGTGTCCGAGTCGGTGTCGTCACGCTGTATTTTACCTCGTGCGTACCCGACGCGACGCGTGCCCAGATCTTGAACCCAGCCCCCGAGGCGGCGCCACCCCCCCCCCGCCGCATGATCTAGCTTGGGCACTGGCGTTAAGAACGCCTCCGCCGACGGTCCATCCCATACTCTCACTACGAGCCGGGGGCTCCAGTCCACCCTGAAAGGTACACTGAGTCGGCGAGTGGCTGACATGACTGCGTGGAGGATTCGAATTTCACAGGCGTTGATCGCCCCGTGCCGTGTTTTGCTGTTTGCTCCTGCAGCCAAGGACAAGGCGGTGCTGTCGGCTGTCTTAGACGAATGCTGGCCGTGCGACACTCAGACAGCGATCCCTTACCCTCTGAAGAAGACGCACAGGTTTTCCATCGCCGCGCCCCCGTACACCGAGCGGATCTGCTACACTACCTTCAACTACTGTGCTGGCTACACAGCCGACAACGTCGTCTACGCCAAGGAGGCCGTCTTTGCCGCGTTCCGAGAGTACACCCCCTCCCCCTCCCTCCCAACCCCACTGCGACCATCCTTGTGGGTCGTGCTGACGGTGCACCTCGTGATGTACAGGAAGCAGGGGAACGTGAGGAACTACCCCGCTCGGTACTACTTCCAGGATGAGGGCAAGGACGGCCAAGGAGGTAGGAAGAAGGGACCATTGCCCAGCGCGGACGGACTCGCGAAGGCCCTCGACCTTGCAGAGGCATGGCACCAAAGCGAGCTGGGGAGGTACTACCAAGCCGGCAAGTGCCCCCCTGCTAACGTGATGTTCAAGGGCGAGGAGGTCTGCGAGGTGACGCCGCATTGGGAAGCCGCAGGTGAGTCGCGTTTGTTTCCGCACTCGTTCGATTACACATCCACCGCCGCCATGACAAGCAATCAACACGCATACTGACTTTCGCAGTTGCTGTGTCAGACCCCCGTCCAGTCCCTACGTTCGGCGGTAATAAGCCGATCGTATCGAGTGTTCAGCGCAACAGATCGTGTCGCTGCCGCTGGTGGGCACCGCTGCGTCGCCAAAGCTCCATGGCTTGGTGGGCGTGCTGGCGCAGCAGCAGAAGAGGGCGGGCGGCATCATCAAGCACAACACCAACGCGGTCAAGAACCTGGCCGACACGCAAGCCGTCCCCGGCGACAACGTCGACGAGGGCAGTAGCCCGGAGCCCCCGGCCAAGAACGCCAAGCAGCCCGCCAAGCCGGCGGCTGGAGGGCTGGCCCAAGGCCGGGGTGGTGCCGGGGCCAGGGCGGGCGGTGGGGCGCTCGGGTCGCGGGCCGGCCGCCGGGCCGCCGTAGCCGCTGCCGCCACCCGCGAGCAGCAGGCCGGCCGCCAAGGCGGTCCCAGTCAAAACCGGATGTAAATAATTTATTCCGCCCGCCCACTGCCGCGCGCCTTGCCGCCCACTGCCGCGCCCCCGCTCACTGGCACTGCCGCGCGCGCGCTATCGCGGATTAGGCCAGAGCGTATCGAGATTGTTGGGCTTCAAGGGGCAGATGTAAAAATAGTCCGCGTTGGATGCAGCGTCGCGAGGGCGTTTGATATGCGCCTGATGCAGTTTATTACGAGTACGTCACGGAATGACTACAGGCAAGTGTCATACTACTGGTAAGATTACAAGATAAATACAGGGTATTACAGTAAAATTACGAGACAGGCTGGGAGCCTAGTGATGATGAGCTTCAGGTGACCGTAGCAACACTGCCCATCCACCTGCAGCTGCTCCTTGTCGCAGTTCTCGGACACCGTGTGCAGGAAGATCTGCGGCACAACCCTCAGCTGGTTGTGCAGAATGTCGGCGATGTAGAACAGCACGCTGGGCAAGGTGACATAGGGAGGGCGCCCTCGACACTGTCCCCAGTGCTCCTGCTGCAACTTGCGTCGCTTGTCGTTGCTCATGCCGGCGGTGGAAGACGCAGCATCAGTGGACTTGATGCTGTCCGGGCAGTCTACAGCGTGCACACACATGTATATATTATATATTATGTATAGTATATATATGTATATATCTTAATACAAAAATAAATATAAAATATAGGGCGGCATCATGCACAGACAGGCGGACGGCTGTCCCTAGCCACTGGCAAGGCTGTGCTGCTGTGGCGGGAGAGTGACATCACCATCACAAGCATCGCGGCATACACATCACAATATGGAACGTGAATGCAGGTGGGTATTGCAGCACGTACATGATTGAACTCCGCAATGATACTTGGTGCACCTCCTCCAAATGTACTGTACGGCATCATCAAAACCAAGCGGTGGTCATACGGGCACTCATTTAGGACCATATATTTATGATCATATCAAAATTGCAACATTTTGTTTAGTACATGGGTCGAAATGGTCAGGGAAATGCATTGTCGATCGAAGAAAGTTATCGATAAGCACATAATTAGGAAGCAGCAGGATATTGCACGGAGAATGTAACTTGGCATTACATACCCCCTTCTATGTGGGATTGGTGAGGTGTGGAGGATATATGTGAACTATGGACAAACAGGCAAACGTAAACTCATGCCTGGGCTCCAAGGCTGGTCTGTGATTGTGCGGTGCCATGTTTTTTATTGCCTTTGGAGGAATAATGTCCAGCGCATTTGGTGGAAGATAACGCATCTGCACTCCGATGCTGCGGTCCAGCACAGCATGCAACGCCATTGGCAAACTCATCTCATTGGGACGGCTTCCTGCAAAGCTTTGCCCATGTATTTCACAAAGTCCTGTATCACAGTTGTGCGGTCTTGTCAGGGATGCATTGGTGGGAAAGATGGAAGCTGTCTGATGATTTGCTCTGCCATGGCTGCATACATGTGCGGGGTGGATTTTGCCGTTGGCACTCACATCCTTTTTCATCATTTTTGTCTCGGAACCCCACAGTGACTCCGATGTGATATCAGCATCAGGGCCGAGTACGGTTTTTAGCGCCTGGCATTGTACCAAATACAGCATTAAGCTAACATTGCACTCAGCAGACTGCTCAAACACACATTTACAGATGCCATCCACTCCAATGTGCATGCCTTTCGAAAGGACTGGATGTCCAACCGAGGGTGCGAGAAAGACGAGAGAAACAGGTGCATCTCCTTCAGGTGCTGGACCTACCGCGTTTGCCTGGGCAACAGAGATTACTTCCCGATGAGTGATGTCAAACATGCCAAACATCGCACGCAGATCATCTGCATTTATCATTGGAACTCCCTGGCCCTCCGCCTGAGGGTTGTCAAAGCGCGTAAATCAGTCTCCGAGCGACCTCTTATCGAGGTGTGGTCGAGGTGTGGGTAATGTGAAAGGGTCAGCACCTTCATGTTTTCCAAGCGAGATATCAGAGCCTTTTTTGGATCATCAGGTTTGCTGAACATCAGGAACGCGAGCAGGTCCTACAGCAGGCATGGAGTGTTAACCTCCCCCCCCCCCCCCCCCCCCCCCCCCGGCCTTTCGCCCCATTCGCCCCCGCCAGCCCCTGCTTCCCTGCTGTTCATACATTTCTTTACACATCACTCTTATTACCAGAGGCACACTCACACCCATTGCTGACAATAACACAAACACAAGCTCACAGGTACGAAGGCGAAAGAGCACAGGACGCTCATGCTGGCAAATACTCACCTCAAACAAGGCTGTAACATTGTGCTCTTGCATGTACTTTACTGTGACATCTTCTGGATCGTCGAATGGCATGGTACTACCTTCTCGTGTGAGGTACGGCTCAGCTAACTATGTGTGTGGCGGCCCTTGAGGTATGGGACGTTCCGTCCCACCAGCGAAGCACTTTCAGGCCTAGGCCGAATGGTTCGAGGTGTAAGATTAACACGTGGCAAAGCACGGGTTCTTCAAGTCAAGAAATGACGCGGCGGTCTCGCGAAGTTGCTGCAGCCGTCGCGAAGCGGGCGCGGTAGTATCGGACTGCGTGGGGCAGGTGTGGTGAGGGCATGGTCAGGCCGCGTCTTGATTGAGTGACGACATGTCAGAAATACATGTCTTCGCCCGCGCCGCTTACTCGTACGGACGACGTATAAACGACGACGACGGCGATGTATGTTTTATAATACGAGCATACGCGGCGAAGAAATAAATGCAATGAGTACTCGTACTACCGCCCTGCACGCTCGCTAGTATATACGAGAAGACTGCGCGTACCTGTTTAAAGCAGTACATACGTACAGTCTCGTACATGTATTGTACCTTTGTTTTTCCCGCCTCCGGGACAGGACTGGCACCAGTGATCAGTGAAACCTTTGCAGCGTCTCTACGACGGCCGTAGTTTAGGCAGCAATCCAGTTTCGGAAAGCCCTGGCTCCCGGTAGACGACGCTCTGTTATAGATTTTTAATTACATCAGGGCTTTCACAAATGCGCAATACAAGCAGAACTAGCAGCAACTATGAAAGGTTGCCAGCAAAAGAAAGACATAGGCCTGAAACAAAGGTCGAGTAGAAGGCCAGGGAGCCAAGAACCAAGGAGGAACCAAGGGAACCACGAAGTCGCTTAGCTGCCAGGAACCAAAGGGACCACCGCCCCGGGGTAGGCTATCAGCCGCGGCGAGGACGCTTGCTTGCAGCCAATGACTCGGGACGTTCTTGGCGGAGTCGCGGCCGCGCGTGCGGCACGTGATGGTGCTTCTGCGCCTGCGTCGCGTCGCTCGTCGGCATGTGTTGCTCTGCATGTGCCATGTTGATGAGCAAGGAGAAACGGCAGCCCCACGCAGACAAGAGCTGGCCGATTTTTTGGCCAGTGTGTGTGTGGCTAGCTTTCCGAGCTCCACCAAGAAAGCCTTATTAGAGTGCGGGGCCAGCGAGCCAAACCGGGAAACGGCGAAAGGAACAAAGCGAAGCATGCCGGCGGCGTTTTGGACACCCTCGTCATACTTTGGATTTTGTGGCGCTCTGCAACCCGCAAAGCAGTCGTTGGATCCGAGCTTGACACGCCGAGGATAGGGGCAATGGTGGTATCGACAACAACCATGCGTGTTCCCGCTGATACCGCCATACCCAAAAAGCCCAACATCGGCCGGCCGGCCGTCGCTGCCCTTCGGAAGAGAACCAAGCACCGACGGGTCCGTGAGGATCTAGACACCCACGCCCAGCGCGGACTTCACGTCGTGGCAAATGTCGGAAAGGCCATGTGCCGCCCACTCGTGTGCGGCGTGAATGGAGTCGCCCCCAGAGCAACGTGTCACGTGATCAACGTACGCGGCCGCCCAAGTTGAAGGAGTGAAATCCACGCCAGCATCATCAAAACGGGCCAGCATGCCTTGTACCGAGAAGGAGCAAAAATAAGCACAAGGGCATGGCTCGCCAAGGGAGAGGATAGAAGCCGCCGGAAGGCCAAATGGGCGGCAAGCGGCAACGCGGAACATGGAATCGTAGTACTCAGGGGAACGCTCACGGACTTCACCCAGGCGACCCTCACTTGGAGGATCAGTCACCAGGAACGCTGTCGCGGCGCGTAAGAGGCGGCCTCGGAAGCGGTTGCTGTCAGGGCCGCTTGTAGGCATACGCGCATCAAGCTTTGGGAAACGGACCGTGTGAATGCGGTGGCTTCGGGTTTCCTGTACGCTCCGTTATAGTCATCAAGCAAATTGTCGAAGCGTTCTGCAAGACTAATTAGAGGCTAGTGATAGAATTTCCAACGCTGTTGGATCACCGTCTAAAACACGGCCATGAAAATACCCGGCACTGACCACGAAAGGTCCGCCCTACCAGTTTGGGCGTCGGCCCATTCGAGTAATGCGAGTTGGGGCAAGCTCCAACCCGCGGAGCAAAGCATTTCGGGAGTGCGATACATGTGCAACAAAGAAGGCAATGTGAGGGAGGGTTACAATGTACTCGTTCATGCATGTCCGATTTAATTTCATGTTTTAGAACCCCTACGGCGCCGCACCTAGTACATTATTTCTAGTCATTTACGACTATTGCATACCGGCGGTACCGGGGTATCCGAACTACCCCGAATTTCCACGAAAATACGGTGTCCGGATTTGGTGTCCAGGTGGACGCTGTCGCCCGAGTGCAGCGTTTGGCTCATGGTGACAGTGCTGCGACACGGCGCCCAATTGCCACATTTCCATCTCCGGCCCACTGGCCGTCACGCCCCCATCTTGGACGCTCGCTTGCGTGACTACCCACCATGAACCCCCTCAACCATTGCACCCCAAGTAAGTAGCCCCCACGCGGGGCGTCAGGGCAAACGGCCCCGTCCCGCACACGTACCGGCCCTGATTTAGAGCGGCCGCGTCGGTGCTGCATCGCGTCTCTTTTCAGTTTTGTGGCCACTCACTCACCACGCCTGATGTCGACGGGGCGACAAGTTTTTTGTAGCAGAACGGCCATTCCAGCGTGAGCTCAAAGGCTCCACGGATACCTTAGAACCATATCTAGGGCCCCATTGACGGCGATTTCGGCATCGGGTCACGGGGGGGAGGTAATGTACGTGTTGCACGTGGGGGGGTCCTTATAGCAGTTGGGGCACTGAGGGGAACCGTTCCACTTTGTCAAATTTGCCACACTCGTGAGGTACGACAGCTCACGCTCTACAGAGTCGATATTTGCAATTGCCCACCCGTCGCCTGGTGGTTAGCATCATATAGCAGCACTACGCTGAGCGGTAGCCGGCCAGTTGACTGACGGGATGGCCCGCGTTTGACATGTCTCCTGCGGCCTTTGCATCCATCTCGCACCGATTTTCGTCTCTCGCTCACGCGACTTGCACGCGGGGACAAGTATTTCAGACGTCTCCGGGCACCTCAACTGCTTGTGAGCGGCTCTAGAGCCAGCTCTTACACATACCTACGGCCCCATTGAAGCACATTTTGCGATGCCGCCGCGGCGAGCAGGGGTTTTTGGGTTTGTTTTAGGTGCCGACTCGGCAATTTTCGCCCTGCAGCATTCCGCATTTGGCGTTTTCACTCACTCGCAAAATGTGCTTTCAGCTGTGTTGAAGACAAGGTTTTGGATTCCCGTCAACGTCGGCACGCAGACAGACCTACGGGACCTTGGACGTGGACGTACGTGGGGTGCAAACGGACACGGACGGCCTGCTGACTTGGGCTGACGGAGACGGGGAGCGGGACTTGTGCTTGTCGTGTCTGTCTACTCTTGCACGCGCGACGCCGGCCCGTGGTGATGGCCACGGCACTTGCCGGAGGTGCAAGGGTGGCGTGGCCCGGCCAGTCATTATAATAAGGTAACGGCTCATCTGTGTTGTGTGCGGTGTGGCGCACTTGGGTGGCTTTACATTGTGTTCTTGCGCCGAGCACATGCTGACGATTTTTGCTGTGCCGCGCGCAGAAACGATGACTGGCTGGCTGCGGCGCGTATCAAGTTTAACAACGCGCTGAAGGTCACGGACGCCCTTCAGTATCATGTGGTGAAGATGGAGAACTGGCATGGCGACCTTTCAGAGTCCTACCTGAAGGCTCTCACTCGAGCAGGAGCCAATGCCACTGATGGGTTCAGCCAACAGGTTACCATGTTCAAGCACATCGTTGTGGACAGCGACGTCATCAAGGTCTACATGTTCTACACTATGGAGGCCATCGAGGCTTTCTTTCGCTTGCAAGAGGTGGAGCTCGCCAGTGGGATGGGTGGCGCTGGATTTAGGTCCATGCGCATCAACCGCAAGGGCTCAATCTCCATGGCTGGCCCACCCATGTTTGTGAAGGTGGAACGCCTGGGTTCTAAGACAAGGACAAGTTACACACAGAATGTAGAGATTGGTTTTAGCGTTTGGATATTGCCTAACACGGAAGGGGGTGTTCTTCGCCCCGCGGACACCATGATAGTCACAGTGACTGGTGAGCCCAGTGACATAGCTCGCCTTGTCACTGCCCGGCCCTGGCTGCTCGCCTAGACGTTTGTAAGTTTTTGCCCAATCCTCCCCATAATAATCCGTAACCATGTTGCTGATATTATTCCTTTGCCTAAACAACCACTGCGCATAGCCATCGCTGCCTGCCATGCTCTTGGGCCTCCTGGCTCTTGGTTTTCGATATATATATATATATATATATATATATTTGACCTTTTGTTTTCCACCTGGCAGTGCCACCACCTTGCTCTGCACTGCTGCCTCCTTTTCATTATCATGCTGCACAGCCTGTTGTCTAGGCAACATAGTTTTGTCTGGCTCCTTCGTTGCTGCCTCCTCCGCCGCTGTCTCCTCCGCTGTCGCCTCCGCTTCCTGCTTCAATGTCTCCTGCTACGGTGACGCCGGCCTCTCCTGTGACTGTTGCAGCAAGAGCTCCTGCAGTTCCTCCATCTCCCGCTCGCCGTCTGACAAGCCCATGCTCCTTTCGTTGCTCTCCTCCCTCTGCACGCTGCCCATAGACACGTCGTCGGCTCCGCCGCTGCCGTCATCGTCGCTGTCCAGGTGCGGCTCGCGCCCGCCGCCCTCGTCGAGTTGCTGCGGACCTTTTGCTCGCGACGGGGCCATCAGCTCGTCGTCGTCGCCACCCCTCCTCGTCCTCGTTGTGCACTAGCTCCGAATATGCCTCAACCTCACTTGCCACGGCTTCCGCAACGACCTCCGCGAACGCTCGCAAGCGGTGGGCAGCTGCCTCGTGCTCCTCCTCGGCTTCCCTTTCATGCTCCGCACCCTCCTCATCTTCCGACACATCACCGTCGCACTCCGCAGAAAACACACCCCTGTCACGCAGCCGGTGGTGGCGTCTCCGCATAGACATGTACAGCTTGCGCCACTTCGAGTCCTCTGCCCCTAGCTGCAGCACTAGACGACCGCTGTGCGCTTCGAAATCCTTCAACTTCTCTCTAAGCTTGCGGTTTTTGCTGCGCTCGACATCAAACGCAGCGTGCAGCGATGCTACCGAAGCGTTCAGCCTCGCGTTTTCCCGGTCCGTCGCCGCCGGAACTGGTTGCACCTCCTCCCTCGCCACTGCTTGCACTGGCAGCGGTGGCAGTGGTGCCCCCCCGTGGCCCTCGTTAGACGCATACTCGGAAGCGGCCGACTCCACCCCCTCAGCACTTTGCGGGGGCTTCGCTGCATCCCCCTTTCCAAAGTTGTACTGCCGCTTGACCCGCTTCTTGCGACCGCCACCCGCCATGATGACCGCAACCCACGCACGCCTAGCACCCGGGGTAAGTGTTAGCTAGCAGTGTTGGCCGGGTGCATGGCAGCATGGGCGTCCCCCGAGGGGGGCGCTCATGGCCGGTTCCACTGCAACCAACTAGATGCGCTGCGCAGCCACAACAGCACAACGCCATCCCGGCCCACCTCCCGACACCCGTGGCTCCGCGACGGCTTACAGCCGGTGACATCGGGGTGTATATGCCACAGGGGCATGGGTTACGGCCGGGGGATCTGATGCGATGAGGATAGTGTTGTTGTTATGTATTGATGATTAATACGACATCCCGTACAATCCGCTATCCGGCGGAAACGTACCATCGGTGCGGTGCCGTGCCCTCCCCCCTCTGTTTCCACCCCTCTATTTTACTTATGTTGATCTCACAGTACTTAGTGGAACAAGCCCAAAGTTGCATAATAAGTACCATTGGCATGGCGTTTTTTTTTGGTTTCAATGCATGGCTGTGTGGAGAAGGGTGTTCCCTGCCATATGCACGCATAAAATGGAGAGGGGCTGGGGCACTTTTTGGAACCATCACCATATTAAAGCCAGCATCATGACAAACCAACCATACGGTGGCCTATCCACCCCTCCATGTAGTTATTTACATGAGCTAGCAGCAGAAGGCGATATCGGAAATCACCAAAATAAAAGGCAATCATAAAGGTCCTCTACAACGACTGCGGGGTGGAAGCAGTAACATGAGAAGACGCAGAGTGGTCACGAGCACACGCATCATACTTGGCCATCTGCACACCAGCAGAGAGAATGCCGCTCAGGGTACCATGCACGCAAGCCGAGACCCGCTGCAACAGCCCCCGCCGTGTGCGCGACATGTGACGGCGGAACTCGGCAGGTTGGCTGGCGACCAAGTTTCGAAGTGCCTGAACGGATTGACCACGAAGAAAGCAAGAGGTCGGGGCGGAAGGACCGCCAGGGAAGTTGCGCACAGCTAACAGCACCGCGAAGATGTAGACCACCGTCAAAGCGGACTTCCCGAGACGGCCGCGGTCCTCAACCACAAAAGGGTAGTACCGGTGAACACCCTGCACTGGGGCGGAAGACGCCCGGTCCGCTGCCAACTTAGCATGCTCCGCCTCGGTCGCCGCGATTCCCGTGATGCACCAGCGGGGGTCGTTGCTCCAAGTGGGGGTCGTGGAGGACACGCACGCGAAGTCGATCATGTAATCGCACGCCGTCCCCCCCCACCCCGCCAGCGTCAGGTCCGACGGCCGCGAGCGGTCCGCTGGGCGCAGCCCACTCGTCTCAAGGGTCAAGTCGCCGGCTCCCGAGCGGTCCCGGTCAAGCACCGCCCCCGCATCAATTGCCACAGATGCCCACAGATTCTTCAAAGCGGTATGCATGCGGTGCTTGTAGTTCGCTACGGGGCATATGGGTAGATGATCCACGATGATATCCGTAGCGCTCCGGTTCGAGCCATCCGTAGAGCGAAGCCATAAGGGATCAATACCACACGTTGGGCCAGGGCAAGTGACAAGCGCGGAACTTCCGCGCGGGCAAAGGCCCAGTACCCGCGCAGCGGCGGCCGAATAAGCGGCATGGGGAATCTTGCGGGCGGACTCGTGATCCGACTGGAAAAGCGATAGGGAGCCCGGTCCGCACGCGCTGTACAAGCGCATGGTATCAAGTCGCGAGGCCGCTGCACCGGTACGTTTGAAGCTGAGATCGAGGGCCACGAAGTCGCGCAAGCGAATCGCACGGCTGAGGTGGCGTTGGACAACCATGGTCGTGGGTTGATCATCGGAGGTCGCACCCGAACCCGTACCCGAGGGCGGAGCAGTAGAACCTGGCAGCGATTCTGGGAGGGAAACAGTGGTTGCTGACGGAGGGTGTGCCACTAATTCGCCCGGCGACGGTATCTTCAGACCTACAAAAGCGCATGTAGTAACGGTATTTTATATATTGGCAGTACTCGTACCACCGATAGGAAGCAATTGATGCGCAGCAGAGGCGGCCTCACCAGTACCAACTCCAAGAGGAGTGGCCGTAAAAGGAGATGTGGTGACGCGCAATCCTCCGCTAGTGCTCGTACCCGTACGGGTCGTAGTACCAGCTGTTGGATCCGATGCAGCGGTGATCGTAGCATTACTGACCGTAAGTAACTCGAAGATCTCGTGGGCGTGCCCATACGCCGCGCGTGCGCGCCGCACATCTTCTTGCGGTAACGTGGTTAGGACCCGTACAGTCTCGTACACGCGGCGCGTCTCACGTGCCCATGGCAAAGCACTCGTAGCCACAGACGACACCTCGGCGCGGACCGCCTCGAATAAGGGGCCAAGGGCGGGCCCGTACTCCCGTACCAGCTTTGGCAGGACAACCGATTGCGCGGAATAAAACGCCGCAGGGGCCTCGGACTGCAGCAAGGCCAGATCCAGACCGCCAAAATCCGCGGGCATCACTGTGAGATTCAGATGTGACACAAGTGTGCCCTACTGGTGACGAACGACGACATACGGGGACGATACGGGACGGACGAGGGACGTGGATTTCATACCGAGTAGCGACGACTATCGCGCGCGACCTGTAACGTACTATATGAAATTCTCGTTTCCATAATTTCATCAAATTGATATGCGCACGCGGGCTCGCGTGTCGCCCGCCGACGCGGAGCACCCGGGCTAAGTACAGACGGCTGCACGTACTCACTGCACATCGCCGCACATCGTTGCACATCCCTGCACATCCCTGCACATACAACGCAACACATCCCTGCACGCGCATGAAGTACAGGGTAGCCTGGCGGTCACCGCCGCTCACCGCTGATCCAAGCGCGGACAGCCGCGCACTAGCATTTGTGCTCCCTGCCGGTGGTGGGCTACATCCACCCCAACTCTCAACCCCCCCCCCCCCCCCCCCCCCCCGCGCGCGGTAGCAGGCATGCCGGGAGAGGGATGGATATCGAGTGTGTCGAAGAATGGCGTGTACACATGCAAGCACTGCCACGGCATCGTGACGGGCAGTAGTGAAAGGACGGCGCGAGAGCGGCACTTCCGGAAATACCCGAACTGTAGCCACTCGTTGAAGCGTGCGGCTAAGTTGCACCGCAAGGCCGCCTTATTACAAGCAGCAGCAGCAGGGCGGCAGCAGCAGCAGCAGCAGCAGCGGCGGCAAGGGCGGCAGCAGGAGTAGCTGCAGCCGTCGGAAACGGCCCGCCGGCGCCGGTCTCGGAGGACGATGTGATGGGTGTGGGGGAGGACCCCGTTGGCGAAGACGGTATGGACATCGACGCGCCTGCGTGGCCGCCGGCGGACGTGGAAGCTGCCGATGAGGGCGTGATACGGAAAGGCGATCCCAGTGACTTCTACATGAAGGTCATCGCCAAGAAGTTCCGGGGAGTGTGGCACTACGGCGTGATAACCGGCGTCGTTACCGAGTGGGTGTTGGAGGACTACGGCGGGGCGACCCAGTGGCGCGCTGTTTTCGAGGACGGTGACATTGTGGACCTTCTGCGCTCAGAGGTGAGTGGGCCCGGCCTGCGTGCTGGTGGCACCACTCAACTGCGGTTGTATGGAATCACACGCACCCGCCCGGTCGGCGTGGCAGGTTGTGGAGGCTATGGCGGCTGCCCAGGAGCACCCCCCTGTGGATGCGGACGGGGATGCTCGCTTGGTAACCGTCCATGAAGGCGATGACTTGTCCAGTGAATCACGCACCTTGCCCGGCGTGCGTTCAACACAACCCGGCTGGCGAGGCCAAGCAGAACACTGGCTGCCATGGCGTGTGCCTTGTGCCTGTGGTCCTGGGCTATGTCAGCATGGTCAACCTCTTCCCCCTCGCGCCGTTCCACCTGTTTTTTTTTGCTTGGGAAGGGACTTCTGGAGGAAATTTGTCACCGTGCAGGGCCACATTGGATTCCGAACTATGAAGCAGGAAGACCGGCGCCAGGCTTTAGTCCCGATACCCAGCAACTATGGACGCGGGTTGCGCCCTTCGTTTGCGGTGTCCATGAAGTCGAAAGGTAAACCTCCCTCCCCCCCCCCCCCCCCCCCCCCCCGGGCGTGGGTGTGCGTGGGCGTGGGCGTGACGGCATTCCCCTCCATGACTGCAGGGTCAGGCAAGGTGACGGTGCAGTCCGGCTGGGTCATGGAGGACTGCTTGCACCACATGGAAACGTTTTCCATTCTTAACGCCGGTCCGCTGTTCGAGGAGGCCCGGGTGAAGGCGATCATGACCGAGAAGGAGCTCGCGTCCCCAGCGGTGGTGCGATCGGTGTCGCGACTGGCGGTGCTTGGGCACATGTACAAGCGCCTGCAAGGAGCTGCGTGGTTCATCACGCGGTGGGGGTTGCAGAATGTGGTGACGGAGGAGGACGGCCCCGAGCTCAAGGCGCAGGTGGACGCGCTCACCAGGGAGGGGAGGACTCGATACCCAGCGCGGCGCCAAGGCGCGGCGGCCGGGGCAGCGCGGCGCCAAGGCGCAGCGGCCGGGGCAGCGCGGCGCCAAGGCGAGTGGGATGGGCGGGGCAGCGGTTGCTACCGAGTGAGGCGTAGCATCGTTTGCAGTAGCAACGCAGCCTTTCCGGTTGCATAGTGTGACACCGCCTGGATGTAACCCAGCAGTACGCGCAAAGTGCAAGTGTTACACGTCCGTGTGCCCCACCCAATAACATTGCGCCCGACCTCACTGACGGCATGTCTCGCTCTCCTTCATCTCTTGGGCCGTCCGCCGCCTCATACTGCGCACCCTACCAGCCGCGCGTGCCTTCTCGGAAGCCTCACACACGGCGGCGCGAGTCGCGTCGTGGAACGCATCCCTGACATGGCGGAACTCCGCCCTCACCGTGGCCGTGGTCGGGCAGGGGACTGCCCGCTGATGGGTCGCCATGCATGGGTACTTGGGGCCGCACCAAGCCGGGGTGCCGTCGTAGCAACACTCCCAGTCCGTCCGTTGCCCGCAGTACACGCATGACGGGCGTCCGGCCAGGACACGCACATGATAGTGCATGTGGCCGCCTCCCGCCACTGCTCGTAGTGCTCCGGTCAACATGGCGACGAGCAAGTCGGCATGTCCCGCAGGTGGCTGCGGGGCGGGTGGCGCGAGCGCAGCCTCGCTCGCCTCGACAACCCCCTCAGCCCGATCAGTCGCCTCGACCACGGCCTCCTCCGCCTCCTGGCGCGGCGCACCAGGCGCATCATCGTCGCCTGGCAGGGCGTCCCCCCCTGCAACGGCGCCGTCGGCGGTGGCCGACGCCGTCGTGGCGGGGTGTTGTGAGGAGGTGGCCCTAGACATAGGTGGGGCCGGCACCGCCATGTGTTGCTCCACATGCGGTGCGGTTCCTGACGCGACAACTCCGTCGCACCGGTACCGGCGCCGGCACCCCACGCCTGCTGGGCTTACCACCAACCGGCATGTTTCCTTTGGGAGGCGGTTCATCCGCGTCGGAGGTGAGCGGCGGTGCCGGTGTGGGTGTGGATACTGCCCGGCCATTAGGGCTCCCGCCGCCTGCCGCTCCGCCGACCCACGCCGCGGCGTGTGCTGCGCCTCGCATAGTCGCCTCGAATATATTATACATGACGCGGGGACGGGGGGGGGGGGGGGGGGGGGGGAATTCGTGCGTTTCGTATGTCGGCGGAACGGCGTGCGAAGCTGCGGCTGGCGAAGGTGGTGGAAGTAAGCGTGGCGGCGTCGGCGGCGTATTACCGTGCGTGCATGCGTGCGCAACCCCGCGGCAGCAAGCGCCGGACTCGGCGTGTGCCGGCGGCAGAGCTGCGAAGCCATGGACACGGTACGGGATGCCAAGTCTGGCTAAGCAACTGCCGAGGCTGGCGGCTTAACCCCCATGTCCGGCGGTTGAGGGACGGAAAGTGCGTAGAAGTTGATCGGCAAAGCGGGCATGTAAGCCTGGCTGTGCTAGGTTCCTATTAAGTAATGGCGGTTTGTGCTAAGTAATTCGTAGGCGTGGACCATGCAGCGCAGGTAGGGGGCGGTATAAATGAGGCCGGGCACATATACTGCTCCACGAAACGACACTGTCGCACGTGTAGTTGAATAGACCCCCCCCCCCCCCCCCCCCCCCCCCACCCACCCCCCGCCGGGTCGGCCCGCCGACCCGCCACGGCATGTAATATCTGCCATGCATCGCCGGGGTATGTGTGAGTGGATGCCCCGCCGCCACATCCCCCCCCCCCCCCCCCCCTCCCCCCATTTACACTTGTGCACTCATTAAGTTTGGGCTGGTTTCGGAGCAGTACATGTACGTATGTATATACATACAATGGAACGTAGGACCTGCGCGGAAAGAGGCGGGGCTGGCGGAGTGCGTTGGGGGTGCGTAGAGTAGCGTGTTGGTGAGATTCGGGGTGCATCGGACGCCACCATCCACCCATCGGACCATCCACCCAGCGTAAAAGACGCGTAATATTCACACTATATATATTCACACGCAAATGTGTGAAAACCGGACATTCCGTGCCGGATGGGTGGGAATACGGCGTCCGATGCAGCCAAAACCCCAGCAACACGCTATTCTATGCACCGCCAATGCACTCCGCCAACACCGCCTCATTCTCTGTCGATTTCGAAAACGCCTTCACATTATCCACCGCTAATTGCAATTGCCACCGTGTAATGTTGTCACGATGTGCGCACACAACAACACTTACTACCGGTTCCGACGCGGATGGAGGCGGGGCTTGCGGAGTGCGTTGGGGGTGCGTAGAGTAGCGTGCTGCAAATAATTGGGGTGCATCGGACGCCGGATGCCCATCCACCCGGCGTAAAAGACGCGTAATATTCACACTATATTAACACACAAATGTGTGAAAACCGGACATTTCCGTGCCGGATGGGTGGGAATACGGCGTCCGATGCAGCCAAAACCCCAGCAACACGCTTTTCTATGCACCGCCAATGCACTCCGCCAACACCGCCTCATTCTCTGTCGATTTCGAAAACGCCTTCACATTATCCACCGCTAATTGCAATTGCCACCGTGCAGTGTTGTCACGATGTGCGCACACAACAACACTTACTACCGGTTCCGACGCGGATGGAGGCGGGGCTTGCGGAGTGCACTGGCGGTGCACAGACGAGCGTGCTGCAAATAATTGGGGTGCATCGGACGCCGGATGCCCATCCACCTGGCGTAAAAGACGCGTAATATTCACACTACATTCACACACAAATGTGTGAAAACCGGACATTCCGTGCCGGATGGGTGGGAATACGGCGTCCGATGCAGCCAAAACCCCAGCAACACGCTTTTCTATGCACCGCCAATGCACTCCGCCAACACCGCCTCATTCTCTGTCGATTTCGAAAACGCCTTCACATTATCCACCGCTAATTGCAATTGCCACCGTGTAATGTTGTCACGATGTGCGCACACAACAACACTTACTACCGGTTCCGACGCGGATGGAGGCGGGGCTTGCGGAGTGCACTGGCGGTGCGTAGAGTAGCGTGCTGCAAATAATTGGGGTGCATCGGACGCCGGATGCCCATCCACCCGGCGTAAAAGACGCGTAATATTCACACTACATTCACACACAAATGTGTGAAAACCGGACATTCCGTGCCGGATGGGTGGGAATACGGCGTCCGATGCAGCCAAAACCCCAGCAACACGCTTTTCTATGCACCGCCAATGCACTCCGCCAACACCGCCTCATTCTCTGTCGATTTCGAAAACGCCTTCACATTATCCACCGCTAATTGCAATTGCCACCGTGTAATGTTGTCACGATGTGCGCACACAACAACACTTATTACCGGTTCCGACGCGGATGGAGGCGGGGCTTGCGGAGTGCATTGGCGGTGCGTAGAGTAGCGTGCTGTAAATACTTGGGGTGCATCGGACGCCGGATGCCCATCCACCCGGCGTAAAAGACGCGTAATATTCACACTATATTCACACACAAATGTGTGAAAACCGGACATTCCGTGCCGGATGGATGGGAATACGGCGTCTGATGCAGCCAAAACCCCAAGAACACGCTATTCTATGCACCGCCAATGCACTCCATCCGCAACCCCGGCCTCATTCCCAGTCGTACGTGCTTGTGCACACGCACGGAATGCTTGCACTGCTCCGAAACCACTGTCACATACCCCGCTCATTGGGTACCGATTGCGGCGCATGCACGGTTAGATATTTGTTTACATAAACCGGGGGGGGGGGGGGGGGGCACAGTGTCCCGCTACTCACCCTGCATTGGATTAGGGCGACGATTGCAAACAAGACGAGGGGGCGCGAATGAACTGCTCCGAAACCACGCGATGTGCCCGGTGACCTCCATATCCAGCACGTCCACCGATGCAAGTAATAAGGACAGGAGCCCCCCCCCCCCCCCCCCCCCCCCCCCCACCCGCCAAAGTGGAGGAAGTGTAGGAGTACAACCGGAGCATGACGTGATCCATTGTCGCTTATTTACAAGCACGTGCGGTGCTGCCAGACCCGATCGTCTAGGGCCGATATAATATTCACACTATATTCACATCGGTGCACACCGCCGCACACCGCCGCACACCGCCGCACAACGCTGCGCACATCCGCGCACATTCGTCGCGCACATATACGCGCGCCTTACCGCACATATTATCCCGGATTCACTCGGTGAAACCGCGTATTCATTACGCCGTGCTACTTCAACAATAAACATTGCGAAATTACACCGACACAATGCCGCACCGACTAGCTCTTGACAATACATGCATATAAATAGTAGTGGCGCGCTGCTCCTCGCCTCCGATGTGTCGTTGATTGCTGCGGAAGGCGGTCGTCGACTGGGTGTTAGTTTCTCCACCTCGGCCGCCCTCCCCCCCCCCCCCCCCCCCCTTTCACCGCTCACAGCGCCATGGCAGACCTCGCCCCCCGGGCAAAAGTGGGCGGCGAGCCTTGTTGTCTCGCGTGTCCGCGCCGCCGGCATCGAGGAGGACGAAAAAGACATGAGGAAACGCGTGACACGGTGGGCGCGCAACAAAACACTCCACCCTCCACATTAGCACGCACCCACTCGTGGCTAACTTGTGCCGCGCGCTGGTTCGTCCGGGAGCGCCGTAAGGCCCACCTCAACGCCGAGGCTTCCACAGTGCCAGCGGCGCAACTCGTGGTGGCCGAGGAGGCCGCATCCTCAGCCGCTTAAAGGCGAAACGATTGTGGCTTGTTGTGGCCGTCTGGGCACAGGGGGCGTCCCGACGCCAAGGTAAGGAAGCTCATGGCGGCGTCGTCGACGGCACAGCCTCCCGGGGTGGTGAAGACACTGACGGATGACAAGAAGCGGAAGAGGCCAGTGAAGAAGCGCCGAGGTAAGAAACTGACGGTCGCGGAGTCGGAGGCGCAGGCGGAGGCGGAGGCGGAGGCAGCGAGATCGTCGAAGCGGAAGGTCCCCCGGGCACGCAAGAACAAGAACAAGCAGTAGCCCCCGCCCCCTTACCCCCCTCCCCTCACTCCCCCGGCGGGAGCGGCGGGCGGCGGGGGGGGGGGGGGGGGGGGGGGGGACCACGCCCGCCCGCCTCCCCCCCCCCCCCCCCCCCCGCCCCCCGCCACATGCCCCGACGGCAGCTGTCGCGAATGTTGTAATTCAAACATTCTTCGGCAAACCGCTGCCTGCCCCCGCCCTCCCCCTCGCGAATATTTATGTAACGTGAGCACTCTTTGGCAAAACATGGCAGCCAAACTGCCCATCTGATGACCTTTGATCGGACGGCTGGCAGGCCCGTTCAGCATTACTAGCTATAATGTACACCAAGCTCCCCACTGTTACCAAATACGTACGGCTGCGATTTGCGCTCCCATGTACTTAATAGTCGTAGTTATCCACAGTACGACTCGTCATCGCGCCCGGGTTCGTACTAAATACCCGGTACCGGCTTAAGAAATATATCGCGTACTACCCGGTACTACACGGACAACCTTGTACCTTATACGTCAGTGCCATGTAACACGTCACCAGGCTAGTACGACTACCAGAATGATTACAAAAAGGATTTATCGCCCGCCGGCAATAACGCCGGATGTACTCGCACGTAACTGGATGGACGTGCCGCCAGCAGCAGCAGCCTTCACGGATAAATAATAGTCGCTAGTAGTAGTGCTTCGTCACCCGTATGTCACATCTGAATCTCACAGTGCATACTCATCTGAACGATTGCAGCCTCCATGCGCGGTGTAGACTGGTCGCAAGCGTCCATGCCAAGCAGCGAAAACGCAGCCGAAATGTTGGCGGCGTCCACGGCCTCCAAGAAAGGGTCCAGCTCCGACGGCGGCATCATGCGGCTGAGGAAGCCAGTCTGCCGCACCGCGCATACGACCAGCAACCGCATGGCCCCATGGTGGCAGCCGTATCCCGACGTGCCAAAGGAGGCGATGCGCTCCAACATTGTGGCGCGGGCCTCCCGGCGCCGCCCCAACGCGCCGGTCATCCACTCGGGGTAATGGCTAATAGGAGCACCCATGTACACGGCGCCATCCTAGACAGGATCATCGGCCGGGGTCCGAAATCCTCCCAGGGCCAACTTCTCCCGTATTGTCCGCAACTCGGACTCGCTGTCGCCGGGGTGACGAACGTACCGCGTCTTACTGTCATGTACCACCAGTCCGACTTTGGAAATCTCCGTGCAGTACTCGTTGAAAACGCGCGGAACGTGGGCCGCGGCAGTGGCCGCGCCGCAATCATCCGCAAAACTCTGGCAAAACGTATCAGCGGCGGTACGAGCCACAACCGCTTGCACCGGGCCCGCGATAGCGAGGCAGAAGTATAGCAGGGCCAGGACATCACCCTGGCGTACACCCGTACGAGACTGTAGGGTGGCGCGCAAAGTACCGGGATCATCCGTCGCGTAGTAGTACATGTCGCTAAGGCGATCGTACAACATCTGGAAAAAAGGGATCAGGCCATGTAGCCGCGGGTGCTGAAGCAAGCCGTAAAGTATCGCACCCCGGGATACCTCATTGAAGGCATTCCGAATATCCAGTAGTAGTCCTTTCCCACCAGTACCACGCCCGCCGAAAAGTTGCAGCGCCACCCGCATGCTCATATACGCCGTCTCACAGCCAGCTCCCGACTGAAAGCTGCGTTGCACCGGGCCCATGACCTCCCGCGCATCCGCACCCACTTGCCCCAGAGCGTGGGCGGAGGCCAGGCGCACCAGCACGGAGCCGACGCCGAGCGGGCGTACTTGCAGCGGCTCGCCGCTCTTTTCCCGCTCCTCGCGCGCGGCGGGGTCGTCCTTGTGGAGCGCAAAGACGGAGCCACTCGCCAAGAAAGCCGCAGTACGCGAGTGGCACCGCCCCGCCAGGCAGCGGTTCACCCACAGGCGCCATGAAGGTACGTCTAGGTCCCTGATGTGCTCCCAACGCCACCAGTCCACATGCCTTGCGGAAAGGCGGGGTGCACGACGCAGAACCCGCCCCTGGTCCTCCCCCCACCGCATAACCTCATCCGCATTGTCGCCCCACGACGGCGGCGCCCGTTGCAGGTCCGGCGGTTCTTCGGGGGGAGAGTACTCCGGGCCGGTGGCAGCAGGAGGCGGATGGAGGGCATCGAGGGCACGGAGCGCCGCAGCGGCGTCAAACACCATGCCGAGGTCAGCAGTGTCCAGCGCCTGGCGAGCGCGGCGCACCTCTTGCACAGCGGTGAGTTTCGCCGCCCGGCGGTGAGCATCCACCACCGCCGGCGGCACCCCATCAGCCGCAGCATCGGCGCCCCCTTCCGCAGCCTCAGCAGCAGCCGCCCGCGCCCTCGCAGATCGCCGGCGCTTCCGTCGGCGGGCACTCCGAGATGTGGTCGTCGGCAGCTCACCCGCCTCCATCTGGTAATTATTTAACTCGCTGCCATCCCGCGATTCGCGCCACAGTTGCTGCATCCCGCACACCGAGAAGCCGGCGCGCACAGCATCCCCTGCCTCCCACAACCGCACTCGCCGCTCCGCCAATTTCCGCACAACTGCGGGGCTGCTGGATGGGTAGGGTCGCAATAGTAGCCACGCAAATACGCAGACAGCGCCTTCGGCCCCGTACGACCGGTCGTCGGTAGGAGGGAAGCGGTCAGCATAGGCCAGCGTACGGTCTAGCAGGGGGAAGAGGACAGGCCGAGCTGCGGGACAGACGCCGACAGCCGTGCCCCGCTGCGGCACGGCTGTCGGCGTACGGGGCATCTTGCGGTAGACATCGCTGGTAGCGCACCACCGAGCGGTGGCCGCGAGAGCGGCATCATGAGCGGCTAAGGCAGCAGCCGGCGCGTGCTGGCGCTGCAGCGCCCGCACGCCAGCTGCCGACGCCGGGAGAGCCACACCGGGGGGCGGAGCCGTAGGAGTAGGGGGCTGCAGAACTGGCAGGTGGCGGCACGGGCCGCCGCTTGCGCGCCATGGAACACGTGGTGGCCCGAGCGCGGGCAGCCGTCTCGTGGGACGCACCGCAGATACACAGAGGGGTCGAAAGTCGTAGCGTAGGCGAGGTGCATGGCAGCTACCTCCGGGTCGTCGGACTCCATCCCGTGGTTCACGTGCGTGCACAAGGGGGCTGGCCGCCGGTAGGTGCGTCCGCAGCCGCCATCGCAACACCGGAATTGCCAGTCAACGCCCCCGCCGGGCGTCGACGACTGCACCCGCGCCATCGCGCCCACCACCACCGCCGCCCCCGCCGGGACCGCGACCCCCACGGGAGACCCCCTAGCAGAGGGGCCTGGAGGGGCCAGAGGACGCCCCACGGTGCTGAACCCCCACCGGCCACGCCATAGCCAGAGGCTGGGGGTCGGGGGAAGCTATTTCTCTAAAAAACCCTAAAACCCCTCCATGTAGTGGCATATTTAAATTACATCAAGGCTTTCACAAAAGCGCACTACAACAGAACTAACAGCAACTATGAAAGGTTGCCAGCAAAAGAGAGATATAAGCCTGAAACCGAGGTCGAGCAGGAGGACAGGGAGCCAAGAACCAAGAAGGAGCCAAGGAGCCTCCATGTAGTGCTATGATGCTTATAAGCTGCTGTGCGCCTGGCCTGGATATTAAAGACTTCCCGTGCGTTCTCTAGACGCTATCCACGTAACCAACACATTATATTCACGGCGGCGGTGGGGGGCTGAGCCCCCAGCCGCTCATGCACCGCTCCCAGCCGCCAAGTACTGCTTAAGTATGTGAACATTAAGTTGAGGCCACTGGCGCGAATAAATGCTGCTGCGCCGATATGGGCGCGCGCCAGATCGTCGACGGCGAAAGCTGCCGACATCCCGTCATCCGACGCTTCCCCGACCAACCCCATCACGAAAGCCACCGCAACGGGACGCGTGTAGTTGATGAAAACGACAGTGCTTGCCGCCTCTCTCGTGACTGTTGACGTCCCATCCCGTCGCTGCACTCACTCCGTCTGCGCCTTTACAGCCAGGACAACACAGTGCAACGGCGCCTAGCGGCGACGCAGGAACACGCCGGGACGTCAATGCCCCTGACTGGCGCTAGTTGCCGAACATAGCCTATCCCGTGCCCGTCCCAACACTCCTATCCAGTAACCTGCGACGCGCGAACTTCGGACAACCCTCAAATCCACCAGGGCTGCGGACGCTTTCTACGCGGCATCCATCAACCCGGCGGCTGCTGGTTAGGGCTTCCAGGTGCTGCACGCACCTGGAAGACACGCCACGCCCCAAAATACCTGCCCCACACGCTCCGCCTGGTCGAAGTAGAACAGCAGAGTGGTGCGTGGCGGATAGACAAGTCTGCAGCGCACAGGTGTCTGTGTATACCCCCTGGCCGAAAGAATAGCAGATACGAGATACGTCAACGCCAGCGGAGCGCTGCGAAGTCGCGGGACATGGTGAGTCGCGCATGCGAACCTAAAGCCGCCCCAGTCCATCGAGGAACCTATTTAGTTTTTTGCATTTTTGCCTTGCACGGCAGTGGCAGGCTTGCCATACATCCTGCAGCCACATGCGGGACATTCCACCCGGTCCAAGCGGCAAGGTTAATTGCACGCCATTCACTCATTCTAAAGTCTTAGCGCTGTTCAACTCATTTTTCCCCCTTGTGTTCAGGGATTAAATGCATAGTCGCTACCCCCAATAGGGTTTAACAAATTACATGTTCTGGTGTAACAGGGCAATGCTCATGCTAGTCAGCAACCACAGGATGCGACAGCCTCGTCACATGCAGCAAGTGGTATTGAAACGCATGCGGCGATTGGGGGTGGCAACATGCCCCTTGGCTCGCCGTTAACATACAGTGTTCAGGTGCCCTGAGATGAAGATAAGTTGCAACCTGTGAGGCATGCAAGATCTGCATCAATGGGTTTTTCAAGTGCTACGATATGTATACGTCCTTTGGCGTGCAGGTGCCAATGGAGCCTCTCCATGACCATGCAGGACAGCTGAGTATGGGCCAGCGGTCCGACTGCAGCTACACAGACTTCCCTGCAAGCTTGTCAAACCAGCCACCACTCTTCCCTACAGTGATCTACTGTAAGTTGCGCTGCATTTGTGTGCCCGTCAGGCGCTGCAAACCCGCTTAATCCAGTGGCATATTTTAATCACAGCATTTTTCTCCGGGCGTATGGGCCAGGGAGCCACGGAGGCGAGCATGTGGAAGTGGAGGGCTCGTTTGATAACTGGACTAATAGGCAGGCGTTGCAACGCTCGGGCAAGGACTTCACCATCGTCAAGCTTTTGCCACCTGGGGTGTACCAATATAAATTCATTGTTGATGGCGAGTGGAAGTATGCGCCGGAGCAACCAGCAATGTATGATGAAATTGGCAACGTCAACAACGTCTTAGAGGTACACTGCGGATCGCCGAGATCATCTATCATCTCCCACATGCAGTGAAGCATATGATTGCGTGTGACAAAAGCGGCTGCTCTCTTACAGGTGCAGGAGTACGCCCCGGATGTGTACTCTCAAATACAGGGCTTCGAGCCCCCACCATCTCCCCCAGGAAGGTACATATCATTCAATAACAGGAAATGTACCGCGTTGCAATGGATGTGAGAATATACCAGGCGTGCTGCCCGGAGCTAGCGTTGCAGGGTACTAATAGTGCGCGGCATGTATCTGCCCTTGCAGCTATGATTGCCGTTTGGAACATGCGGACGACTACACCAAAGCCCCACCACCGATGCCCCCACACTTGAATCTCACGTTACTTAATGTCAATGCTCCTGTGCATGACGACAACAAGTCCCTGCCTCGCCCTCAGCACGTCATTTTGGATCACGTGTACTGTCAAAGCGCCGGGCAGGTGCGTGTTGCGGCGCTGCATGACATCGGCACAATTGCGGTTGAAAGCTTTTTGTGCAATTATAGTGGCTAACATCGGAATGTCTGCCCCTCATCAGAATGTTTCTGCTGTCGTAATGGGGGCAACATGGCGGTATAGGTCGAAGTATGTGACATCTGTCATATACAAGCCAATCGGACAGCATGGCCACTAGCGGAGTAGGAGTAGATCTATGTGTTGTTTTGAAGCCAGACATGTATCAGGCAAAGACTTTGCACAAAGCAGAGCCCAACACAGTTGCCCAAGATGTGCCGGGTTCCCCTCTGCCCTGGTGAATCTCGGCCTAAGTGAGCACACGCTGTTAACGCGAGGCAACGATGGGAGGGCAACCCCCATCCAATCGGTTGCCCATGGGCGACGCCGTTACAGTCCCCTGAATCCAGCCTACATGTAGACTTGGAATGTAATACGCTAGCCTTTGCAGGCCAAAATACGGCATCGTTCACCACTGTATTTAGACAGACATGACTGACATCTGGTACTGTATCGCACACCATCAAGTTCTCACTCGTATTGTTGGTGTTGATTAAAACGCTTGTCTACGTATTTTTCTATCACATACATTCAGCGGTGGCACAGCGAACCAAAAGCAGTGGTGCATTGCTGCTTTCGTCAACAGGACCTGCCAACAAATAATTAGATTCCAAATATAGCCTTAAACTGTGCAAGCATGATTTTCATATTTCTGTTTGGGATGAGGCCTGCCCCCATAGGGACGTTTGTAAGAGGGGACTTGGAGCTTGTCTTCATTCGCATTTCTATCGCCGCCCGCTCGTACGTAAAGCCATCCTCTGCTACGACTGGATCTGTCATTACCTGAAAGGTGATCGGACAGGAGAGCAGTGCCCTCATCGAATCCTTCATCTCCTGGGTGAATCCTCCCTGTGCACTGTTGATGGCCATAGCAGAGCTTGCTTCTGCAGCCATTTCCTCCAACTGCGCGGTCACTTCAGATAAAGAGGGGCTGCAGATGCGAACCAAAGGATCTTTGTATCAGTGACCAGCACCTTACACAGTGCTGGAAACTGTAAGGCCGCTCAGCGCAAGGCGGCGGCTCTTGCATTGCTCGTGCAAGGACGGTAACATGCACCACTGACACTCGGGATGTTAAGAAATATATATGTGATGAAGCTAGAAATGGTATGCAGGTGGTCCACATTCATTGCGTTACCGTTTGGAGACGTTGGCCTTAAGGCACTTGGAAGCCAGCTCCAACAGCTGTGTTGCTATTTGCATATCCCAGCCACACGTGCCAGGCCGTTGGTCCACCAAATCGCCGAGCGTCTCATCCTCAATCGCGTCCCGCAGCAGACCATCCATGCCAGCAGGAGCTCTGATACCAAGACATGCGAGTATGTCAGGCCAGCATGGTATGGCAACACGTGCACAATTAGCGGATTTCCTGTGTGTAGTCAATCCCACAGGAGACAGCATGCAACAAAGCAGCCACTGTTGTGAGTTTGTGATGTGGTCATACTCGTTTGTCACTGCCACCGCGATGGTCAAGCCAAGCGAATATATGTCGGACTCTGCGGAGTAATTTCCTGATCTCTGGTACTGCGGATCCAGGAAGTACAAGGACCCAGAGATGGCAGTGGACATGGTGCGGCTCAGCCTTGCGGAATTATCAGCGATCTTGGCGAGGCCGACATCCCCAAGCTTGGCTCGCATATCTGAGGACAGGAGAATGTTGCTGGGCTTGATGTCCCGGTGCAATATGGCCGGCTCCTGGTTGTGGAGAAACTGCAGTCCAACACATGATTCATGCAGCACACGCACCCTCGTAAACCAGGGCATTCCGTCATTATCAATCTTCTCCTGTAGGTTGCCACCCTCCATGTGCTCCATAATCAGCGCCTGGCGCTCATCACAAGTTGCAAAGAGTTGAACGATGAACGGATGGCGGGCAGTCGCCAGAACGGTGACCTCCTTTTCGTAGCTCTCAAAGCTGCCCATGTCTTCTGCCTCAATAATCTTTATGGCGACAGGAGCGCTGTTCAGAGTCCCCTAGCAGCAACATACCAGATGTCACAACGAGCTTTGTGATTAACGTCAATGCCACGGACGGGGAAAAGCAGAGCACCTACCATGTACACGGAGCCAAATCCACCGCCGCCAATTCTCTCGCCCTTGCAGGCGTCTAGCTGTGCCCCTGTGATCTGTTTCAGATTTGAGCCAAGGCGAGACAGAGGTCTTGGAAGCATGTCCGGCGATCCAGGGCCGCTGTCACTCGGCTGACGCTGAGGCGGTGGTGAAGCTGGCGAGGGCTGAGATGCACTTATGCTATTTTGCTGGCATTCATGCTGGGACGAGGCCGGCGCCGGGTGGGGAGCATTCTGCTGAGGGGGCTGGGGCTGGGTTGCAAAAAAGTTGCTCTTCGCTGTCTCAATTGCTGCCGCATTCACTGTAACCTCACGTGAACCGTTTGTAGCCTTTGCCTGGAGAACTCGGCGAAGTGACTCGTCCGCGGGATTGCCTGCAGATGGTCACCCGCTCCATCAACAAACTGCAGTACATGACCGTAGAGAACTGTGCACATTTGGGGGGGGGGGGGGGGGGGGGGGGGGGGCGGGGGGAGGTCTTATTGAAGGAATGTTCCACACCTACAACATTGAGGACCTTGATGGAGCCGTTGTGTGACAGACTCTCTTCCAAGGACGCAATGCCATCATTCCCAATAGCATTCACTGTGAAGTCGGGCAGCCATTAGTGACCTGTGTTTGTGCAGGGCATATCAAGTGGCATGCAGCCGTGATGTGGCTCACGCCCTGCATCAGGGGACCTACTTTCCAAGTTCAGGCCCATTAGAGTGGAGTTGGACATCAAGCCAGTAGCTAGGGCTTTTGCGCCCTCGTCATTTATCTTGCACACTGCATGACGATACACGCACGGTTCGATCAGAGGCGTGCCCACCACCCATACTCATCTTGAAAGTTCTTGCCAGAGGTGAGAGGCAGTAACGTACTGCCCAGATCCACGTATTGCAGGGACGTGTTCATGGCCATGGCCCCGCTAAGCGCAGTAGCAGCATCTGGGCCCACTTCCGCATCTGCATGTGGTGCGTCTTGTTAGATCAAAGATATGGGGTGATCATATTGTAGGGCAGCTGATACGCCGGCAACAAAGCATAAGCTGTCTAGACTATAGCGCCTACACTTGAGAATCAGCCCCTTCAGGCCGATGTTTGTAGCGATGCCACCAGCCAAGAAGTAGGCTCCGCACTTTCCAAACTTGTTCCCTATGAATACAAGCAGTCAACAGGTTTTTATTCCTCCACTGTTAGTGCTGCTCATCAACAAGGCAGGCGCAGCGAGACTTGCCGGGCGCCCACTTGACAAGTCCAAGTGCATGAGTGAAGAGTTTGAAGGCAGTGCATCGGCGATGACTTTCGCCCCCTTGTCTCCAATCTTGTTGCCTGCACATGCCACCACGGCATCTGTGAGCAGCGTGGTCAGGAGCACAGTCTGTCTGCTCTTCTAGTGGCTTCACAACTTACCGGATAAGTCAATGTACATCAATGAAGTGTTGTGCTTCAGCGACTCCCCGAGGGCTGCCGCAGTTTGATCTCCTGCCCCACTCCCTGCAACAATACGTGCCCGCATGGCATATACATAAATCTGATAGCATACATGCATCCGAGAAAAGACATCCACTACCATGGCCTGCCAGACCGCTCCAGACCGCTGGCATGTTCAGACACTTACCGGGGAGGCACAGTCGATCTATTGTAGCATTTGCCTTTAGTGCTGACACGATCGTAGCTGTCCCATCATCTCCAGCAAGGGTTCCTGAAAAAGTGTGTGCATGCCAGCAGTGAATGGTCAGGCCATGGAGATAGCAATGGAAAGGACTGGTGAGAAGGGGAGAGCGAAGAGAGGGTTGGGTTGGGGGGATCGTCATCCCGGCTTGTGGTGCCTAGCAAGTACATTGACGCTGAGCATCAACAACCAATCACGCAGCACATGGCCTACTTTTGCACACAATCTCCAGCTGCTGAAGCGAGGAATTGGTACGCAGGCTTTCTCCAAGTGTTTTTGCCTCATCCTTGCTCATGGGCCCTGGAAGTGCACAGTCCCCAGCTTCACGTGCAATGTGTATCTTTTAAAGACAAGATACGGTCTTAGTAGAGCGCACATCAGCCAGGTAGGAGTAGTGGCTGCACCGTGGTAAAGAAGTTGCTTGATGCCCCGATTAACTGAGAGGCCTTTCGCAAGCGCCTTCCCCCAGTTGCCACCGTTCTCTGGGTAGCACATGGTTGAGGTGCTTTATGATTGCACCAATGCCCATTCAATTCACACAAGGACCAACAGAGCGCGGCAAGCGGGGGGAGGGGGGGGCGGTGGAGAGATGGGGGGACCTTGTAGCTCTAGATGCTCAAGGACGCGGTTCTTAGCAAGCGCCTCGCCAAGGGCCGCCGCACCGCTATCACCGATCGCGCAGTCTGGAGACATACAATTCGGTCACAGCAAATCAGCAGAATGACACCAACAAACGACCCATGACATCGAGACACGCATTTGTAGATAGGGCGTACGGCTGATATGCAGATATTTGAGGTTGGTGTCCAATGCTAGTGCCTGTGACAAGCTGGTTGTTTCTGCGTTGCCCATTCCCCCAATGCCTGCAGCACCAGGGGCCGGTGACAGATGCGGAAGGGCAGCAGGTTGAGCTGTGGCGCGAGGCGGAGAAGTGGACACACAGCGCAAAGAAGCAGGCTGAGGTACTTACGTGACAGCGTGAGGTTCTCAAGATTTGGGTTGGACATGATTATCTGCGACAGCTGCCTGCCTTTGACAGAGCCTCTCCCTTTATCTGCGTTGGTTGTTACCAGGGCCGGGCCACCACTCAATTTCCGTAGCCGCCGTCGGGTTGTCACGCACTATCAGGCAACGCAGCAGCAACCATTTCTCACCCACGAGCTTGACTGACTCGACTGCGCTGCCGCCTTGTATCCAATCGTCAAATTCATATTCCTCCCATTGTGCCTTGTCCGCACTGCTCCTCCCACGCAAGCTGGCAGCCATGCCGGACTGTTCCGAGCGACGCCTGCTTTTCGTGCGCCGCCGTAAAACAGCGCGAGGAATCCAAAGAGGCTCCAAGCGACGTGTGCGCACACCTGGTCACAGTGCAAATCCCTAGCAAGCACAGAAGAGGGCCCCGTTTCAACGTGCTGGACGGCTGGTACCGGTACCGGTACCGGTGTGCTCGGATGCAACGAGTTCTGACAAACAGGAACTAGGTACGATCGTCAACAGGCAGAAGTTACGATCGTCAAAAGAAATGTCCGGGATCATAGAATCGTACCGGAAACGCCCGGATAACCCGGCTGTAGGCAATGGGACGCGCGACCGCCCAAGTTACGATCGTCAGACGAAGCGGTCTCGCGCCCTGTAACTTCGTCGGAGAATGGTCGGAGGAGTCATTTCCTCCAGCCGTCAGCCGTTTCGTCGGAGATCTCCGACGAAAGCCATTTCCTCCGACGAAAGACATCAGGTGAGCCCATCAGGCGCCATCGCGCATCTCCCCGCCCCCCCTCCCCCCCACCCCTCGCAGCTTCCGTACCAGCGCCGTACGTCCCGAAGTGTGCCAACACGCCCGCCTTTCGCGGTGCATGCGACGCACCGGCTTGCGACCCCCCCCCCCCCCCCCCCCCGGTCAAGGTCCTGACACGCCTGCTGACTGCGCGCAGTCAGGTCAACGAGGCGTCACGCAGCTCCCAGTATGCCAGCACCACACACCACCGACCCCACAACTGCTCCTTCCTCCTTCGTTGACCTGGTCGACAAGGCTTGTGCGCGGATGGTCGAGTCGCCCCCTGCAGTCGCTGCGCGCGATGCTGCCCGTGCTGCTGCTGAAGATGCCTTCTGGGACGACGACGACGTGAGACAAGCGCGAGACCGACGCTGACGTCGCCATCACCGACGCCTCACCAGTCCTTGTCTCCCCCGAAGCTGAGGCTGCGTGCGAAGACGGCATCGGTGATGGCCATGGCCCGAGTGCGGGGCAAGCCGATCCCTACAGCTTGGACCGAGCCCGCCCGTGAGTACTTTCGTCTATTCGGCCATCTGCCCTATGGCAAGAACATTGGCGGGTTCCGCCTCAGCGGTACACCCCCCCCCCCCCCCCCGGCGCAGGTCCAGCCACATGCCGCGCCACTCAACGCGAGCTTGAGAAGAGGGCTCGTCGTGAGGAGGAGAGGATTGAGGCCGCTCACCACCTCATGGCACAGCATTTCGGGGAGCAGAAGAAGGCATCCAACTCTAATGCCTCCGCACTTTCCAACAACAACAAGATATAACTGCACAACTCTTGCCGAAGCATGGCAATACGCAGGAGAGGGACAAGGCTATGCAGATCCTCATGAAGAATTTGGAAGAAGAGGATGAGGCTCCTCCCACCCCCCATGAGCCAACCCGGCCCCTGTGGATGACAGCTTTCATGCTCCCTCTGACTACAACCCTGCCACTGTAGGGCAGATGCTGTAAGACAAGGCTGCTGCCAACTTTGTTCATGGATTAGTCAGCATAGCCCCCCCCCCCCCCCCCCCCCCGCTAAGTAGAAAAGAATGTCACAAGAGGCACCATCCATTACAGCATCCCTACCCTAAATATATGTAGACACTTTTCACAGAGTATCATGCCATGGCCTTGGGCAGCCATTCACATGCCTGTCACACACTAATCTCCACATGCTTCAGCTTCAGCTTGCATGCTTCAGCTTGCACAACATCATCTTTATGATCATGTAGCTGATATGCTCACTATGGCCTCCTGCGTATCGGTGTGGTCGTCATCCAACTCTACCTCCTCTGCTGATGCTGGATGTCGACCTTCTATACTGAGTTATGTCCCAACCTCCAGGTTAGCGTCCATCTGCATTTGCTCCTTGATCATTTCCACCGCTGCAGATGCTGCCCCCCCCCCCCCCCCCCCCCCCCCCCCCCAGTGGCGTCCATCTCCAGCGGCTCCCAGCCATCATAACGCTCCCTTATAGTGTTCATGCCATCGTAGGATTACATTACGCACACATTTACATATTATCATTCGGCGCACAGCCCAGCGCGAGCGGCATATGTATATATGCATGCGGGCTGCCATCACCGACGCATCACACAGACACACATACAAGTGTCATATCACGGCGCTGCCAGCCGCGCGCGTAGCCTGTCATTGTATCGCACCTTCACAAAACACTACCTTTTCTTGATCCCAAATACACATTCCGAGTCCTTTCGCACACTTTCGCTACTGAGAGCGCCAGCAACCCCCGCTGACTTAACTCTCCATATGATGTGGTAGCTCCCGGCATTGATGGCATGTGCACCCTTATGTTCGCGCAGCGCGCCATCAGACCTATACGTCTGCAAGCCGGCAACCTCAACATTCCCTCGGCATGAGGGAACCAACATAGCAAGCGGAAAGAATCAATCCGCCAGCACGCATCTCACTTATGAACGGGTCATCTCTCACTATGGTTTTGGCAGTATGACCCCCAGCAAAGGGACCGTGGACATAAAAGATCCACCTGCAAAGCAGAGATACATAACATCACAGCGTTTGAGGGAGATACAAGGACGGCTGAGGCGCTTGAACCATCAAGAGTTGCGATAATTTGGGGCGGAGGGGGGGGGGGGGGGGGGGGGGCTTAATTCTGGTGACCCACATTCATATTCCAAGCTAGCGTAGGGTACCCCTCTTTGCCAAGCATATTGGCGCGCCGGAGTGGGCGAACATGCAAAGGGCGCCGAGAAAGATAATTGGCAACCTCCTCCTCTTCGGCGACTATTTGCGCGATCGTGACCGGACCTAAAACCCCCATCTCGTCCGATTCCGCATTTGAGTCGGCGGAGTGGGCGAACATGTCGTGCTATACGCCACGGCGGGGCGTGGTTGGAGCAGAGCGGGAGTGGGCGCAGGCTCGCTTACCCGTGTCGATCGAGGCACCAATGGAGGTTGCCCGCAGAGCCGCCGCCACCCACGTCCCGCCATCCCGCGCCCCGCGCGCCCGTTCGAATTCGGCTGACACGCGCGCGCTGCCCGCCCGAATCGTTAAACGATCGTAACTTGGCGCGAATACCGGCGCAACTTCCTCCAGCGAAACGGCCTGAATGGTCGGAGATCTCCTACATTCCTCCGATGGGCGCGCGCCCCGCGCCCCTTTCGTTTGCCGAACGTAACTTCTGCCTAATACTAGGTCCACACAAATGCGCCTGCGGAGCCGGGCCCCTGGGGTGGGGGGAAAGTACAGCAGCCCACAGAAGTCTATGCATGTTTTTATGGGTATTAATATGATTGTCCTTTTTGTCCTTTCCGATTGTCCTTTTTTTGGTGATTTCCTGATATCGCCCTCTGATGCTAGCTGATGTAATTATTTTATGGGTATCGAACTACTTCCATGAGCAGGCAGGTAGGCACTGGGCAGAGGGAGGCACAGCCAGCTTTGCCAAAGGACCAGTGTCGGTGAATTACATCGGCGCTGAGGCCTGGGAAGACAACCAGGATGGGAGTGGAGGGTGGGTGTTGCGCAAGCAACAACAAAAGGGATGGACTGTGCCGAGTCCGTGTCCCGCCTAAATAGCCAGTGCTGTCGAAGGGTCTAGAGCTGCTGCCACCAACCCTCCGGTGCCGGAGATGTACGATGCAGAGCGGCCGATGTACGACGAATCGGCGCAGGAAGATTCCGGAAATTTCCGGAGCATCGTGGCGCCGATTGCACACGGCCGACTAGGGCTGGCACCGCTATAGGATTGGGGCATCACTCGGTTGTCGTTTTCCAGCCTCAGTTAATACTTAACAACGAATAAACTACTTCCATGAGCAGGCAGGTAGACACTGGGCAGAGGGAGGCACAGCCAATAATTTTGCCATGGAAGCCGAAGACCACAGCGGCCTGGCGGCGCGCGCTTCCCACGTGCCCGCTAGGCCGGTGTTTGAGAACAAAACAACACACCGACGGATGCGCGGGCCGGCCAAACGAGCGGCGGCTGTCTCCACGATCCCCGTCCATCGCTTGTGCGCAAGCTGCGGACGCTCCACTTGCCGAACAATGAGCACGGCTCGCGCGACGCATCGGAAGCGCCGCGGAGCCGATCGTGCAGGCGAACGCGGGACGCCATGCTAACGCAGGGACTGCAGGGTCGCGACGACACGCGCAAGAAGATGCGATTCGGCCCCCTCTCCGACGTCTCCACCACAACGCGCTCGAGTAGCGCTCCAGTGACACGTCGCGCGCGATAAGGTGGCCAGTAATTTCAGAAGAAAGCTCCGGCGGCGCAACACGTCGGAAGCCGTAGTAAAAAATCGGCAGATCAGCGCACGACGCGCCGGGATGTCAGCAGGGTAACAACTCCGGTGTCGTCTCGCGCAAGGGTGACGGACTCCCGCCACGCCGAAGGCAAGCAGAGGTCGGAGGGATCCGGGCTGCAAGCACCATGGACGGCTGATACCACAGAGGTGTCGGACGTCACGCTGCCCGGCGAGCAACGCTGGGCCGGCGCGCGATGGGAAAAGCGCCGGCGTGCCACGCCATACGGGCCGGCGCGGCTGGCACGCCCGCTCTGCGCGATTGGGCGGCCCATGAACAACCTAGCAGCGGAACGCCATCGCTGCGGAGCTTTAACGTGCACCGATGATGCCGAGCACACGGACCCTCAGGGCGCATAGCACCGTGCGATTGTCTGTTGCGCAAGCAACAACAAAAGGGATGGACTGTATGTGCCGAGTCCGTGTCCCGCCTAAATAGCCAGTGCTGTCGAAGGGTCTAGAGCTGCTGCCACCAACCCTCCGGTGCTGGGGATGCCGGCGGCCGATGTACGACGAATCGGCGCAGGAAGATTCCGGAGCATCGTGGCGCCGATTGCACACGGCCGACTAGGGCTGGCACCGCTATTGGATTGGGGCATCACTCGGTTGTCGTTTTCTAACCTCAGTTAATACTTAACGACGATGATTTTGGTTTGGTCGCCTCTAGTCGGTAAACCCACGCATAGTCTACGCCGTTCCAGCCATTGCGAGGATAACCATGAAAGAGCGTGCACGTGGTGTGCTAGGGCCAATGCGACGCTGCGCGTGGCGCGCGCGTCGCATGTTATGCGGCACTACCAATGTAACAAGTGTTGCACGGCCGGGCTGTGAACCGTTTGAGCGCACGGCACGCCGACATTTGGACATGAAGAACCGTGTTTTTTCTCCCATGGTCGCCAAGATACATGTCTTGGCCACCTACCCCATACCGCGCGGCGCATGGTTTGGAGTCTATGGTCAGCTAGCGGGCTACATGTGACATTCGCAAACTAGCCGTTCGCCCTGCAAGAAGCAGTAATATTGCAATCACGTTTTAATTCACAACATTTCGGCGTTTTATCAGACTGGGCTGAAAATTAGTGTGTTGGAAGGCCCGTGACGTGCGCTTTCCAACGCACTAATTCTCAGCCCAATCTGATAAAACGCCGACATGTTATGGCCTGTCAAAATTACCCCCCCCCCCCCCCCTCTTATGGTATCCCAGCCAGCCCACTCACTGTGGATGGGGGCGCATGATGGGGGCATGTAATGTGCCCTTCCACGCAAGCTCCCAGGCGCGAGGACCCCTTTGATAGGTCTCCACGTCGCGCGGACCCCGTCATGATTTTGGCTTTTCCCTTTGGATGATGGGTGGCATGTGTGACAACATGCGCGCAGACCTGTGCAGCAGTGGCGACATTGCTGCCGAGGGGGCCAGCCCGCGCTTAGCCTACGGTGCGGGCGGTATAAGCATGCACCTATGGAATCGAAGGCACTTTATGTGTGCTATTTTCACCCAGCGAGGCGCGGCCAACGGCGCTTATCTTGCAGCATTGTGGGATGATTGGCCCCATCACGACGACGGGATTACTGGCACACTTATATAAAAATACCATGCATTGCATCGGTAGCGAGCATGGATTGGGCTCAATCTCGGTGGTCTTACAGCGCATGCATGCGTAGTCCACCCACCACCGGCAGCGCGAGGGCATATGCGAAGGATGGTAGCTACGCCGCCAACAAGTTGCCCCCTATTCATCGCCCGTTCTTTCCGTGGTTTTAGCCATGTGCCAAGCAATGCCATTGCCAAAGAACAATTCTAAAAGTGCGATAACCGGGAGAAACGGCTGCCTCCTTGGCGTAGGAGGCCTGTATACACTGAATTACAAGCTCCATGGCCCCGTGGCCCCATGGCTTGGGCACCGAGGCGAGGATACGCACGGATTTCTATGTGCAAAGACTTATGTGGACTGGTGTACGAATCGCGTATGTAGTCGCTGTCCATACGAGTACTGTACATACGAGTCTATGCTTGCGTGCATGGTACCTTGGGCGGCATTCTCTCTGCCGGAGTGCAGACGGCCAAGTCCGACGCGTTTGCCTGTGCTCATTCCGCACCGTCTTGACCTTGCTTCCACCTCGCAACTGTGGTAGTGGACGTTACCTATTGCCTATTCGGGTGGTTTCATGATCGCCTTTTGCAGCTAGCTCATGTAACTATATAGTACTGTGCATAGTTAGTATGGTTCGTTCCGACTGCGCGCCTGCGCGGGTACAAGAAACCGGGCAGTTTAAAAGACAGTGGTCGCTCTCAGCCGGCCTTTCTGCTGCCATTTCCCGGCTACAAGAAAAAAATTTAAATTCTACTCTACATGCATTAGTCGCTATTTTTATCGCACGCGTGACGCCGTCACGGATGTCACACCTCGGCCACCTCGAGCGAGCCCGCGTGCGCACATCAATTTGATGAAATTATCGGAACGAGAAATTCATAATATAGTACTTTACACGTCGCGCGAGATAGTCGTCGCTACTCGGTATGAAACGTCCACGTCCCTCGTACGTCCCGTATCGTCCCCGTATGTCGTCGTTCGTCACCAGTAGGGGACATTTACGTCACATCTGAATCCCACAGTGCGCTCGCCGTCACATATGTGACCTGCCCCAGTTTATAGCATGTCATTGGCGCGAAAATATCAAGATATTTTCGTGCAAACAGCCATTTGCGTCAGGCAATATCAGGGCTGTTGGGGCCCTGCTCGATATTGCGTAACGCAACGTCTGATGCGCCATGCTGCCGACGGTCTGCTTGATATTGCAGCCGTCATCACCTGCGCTGACGCCTGCCACTCCGTATTGCGGTTGGGCACGCACTACTCGTGTAGTGCTATGCGTACTACTTGGGTGGTTTGTGTCATTCGGGTCTTGCCACTGGGCGCCCGAGCGGCCATACCGCAGCACCACCCAATACCGCGGTACGCGATGGTGGACGACACGCGGCTTGTGCCGTACTGGATAGCATCGGCGAGCAATGGTTGCGGCACACCTTCTTTACACGTACGAATACGGTGTAAAGGAGCTTGAAACGCCGTCGCAAGACTTCCCGTCACTGACGCATCCGGTAGGCATCGTCGGGTAACTTCAAAGTGCGCGGCGTAATTGCCCCCCCCCCCCCCCCCCCACGCTATCAATCCCGACGTGGCCCGCGACGTTTGTGCGCCGTTTGTGCACTGCGTATTATCACGCCGTGAAGAAGCGCACTTTACGAGTATTGACGATGTTCCCGGCCGCGAATCACACGTTAGCTGCCATTCTCTTGCCCTACGTAGGGCCACATCGACCCCCCCCCCCCCCCCCTACCGCAACTTGCGCGTATAGACATTATTGCTATATCTTCCGGAGTATCCATGCACTTTGCTCCACTAGGCATGCCTGACATCCCCCCTCTCTTTCCTCGCTCTAAACATAAATTCAAGGATGCTCTGCTCTGCGCTGGTTCTCCGCCCCGGTACAACCAGCAAGTTCAAGCATAGATGCCACTCTCTTGGCTTCCAACATGTGCGCCCGCGCCCAATGTGTGCTCGGGGGCACAGCGGAGGGGACTGCGTAGGTCGGCTGTGAGGAACATCCGTACGCCATGTTGCAGGATGCTGTCGCAGCGTCGGACCAGTCGGCTGGAGTGCACAGGGGCCGTGCGCAGATGCAGCGTGCTTGAAGCCATGATGCCCGGACGGCCCCGCCGGTGCGTCGTCCAGTTAGGGAAATGGCAATGAGGTAGGAACAAGGGGTTGTTGTGGGCATTCATGCAGACTGCAGGACTGAGTTTCACTGAATCACACGTGTTTGCAATAGGTTCAGTTGCTACCGTAGTGCAGTCATGATGCTGAACAATCGTTTGGACGGGAGGGGTCCCAGCGACGACGGTTTGCAGCTGCGCCGTCTTGCCGCCGTGCAGGTGCACACCAGCGCAATGTGTGTGTGTGTGTGTGTGTGTGTGTGTGTGTGTGTCTTTGATAGTGGTGCCACACATTGACTGCATCGAGGGATTGCATGCGTAATAGGGGGGGGGGGGGGGGGGGGGGAGGGGGGATAACGAGTGCATGGCATGTGCTGGTGGCAGGGCAGGTGGCGTCGCAAGCTCAGCCGCTAAGGCAGCATCACGCAGGCACCACGGAAAGCATTATAGGTTGGGAGCAGCAATGCTGTAGTTGAAATGTTGCCGGACAAGTATTAGCCGGAGGCGACATGCTTTTGTACTGGAAGCATGATTATATTGTAGTTAGCAGTGTGTAATAAAACGTATCACGAGAATTTTCCTACGCTGCACTTCGCAACTTCTGCACATTTAGCACGCCACTGCACCAGCGCCTCCCGGTGAACATGCACTACATTCTCAGATCCATGTTGGGCTACGCTATAGGCGTAGTTCATGTGTGGGATGGCTACTGGGCTGGGGCGTATCTGCAGCAACGAGGTAATATACTTACATCAGTTTAGTGACCTAGCTAATGTCGGGGATCTCCCCCTTTTTGAGGCGTTGGCCAAACTTATTCAAACTGTCTATCCCTTGGCAGTTGTCAAAGGCTTTTGCTACGTTGATGCCTTCCTTCCTTATGTAGGCGTTGTGGTGTAGCATCTAAAATGTCAATGATTGTGCGTCCGCGCGATAAATGCTTCCTTCCACTGCAAGACGCTCTATAGGCCATGGTAGGGAGTCGTAATCGCTATGTTGGGCGGGTGCAGACTGCGGAGCTTGCGCGGCCGTAATGCTGTGCCATGTTGGGCCACCGTGGTCACCGGATGGGGCACCTGTAGTGGTCCCACTAGCGGAGGACGGGTGGCCGGTGACGGTCTCGCCTCCGCGTATGCCGAAAGGGAGGGGGGACGGGGAGGTAGCATATTACGGAGAAATAAGCGTAAAGGCGAAGCTTAATAGAATACATACATGTACGGCGCACACCACTAGTACAATCTGTGCTTCGGAGATTCAAGGCGTACCTGGTCATTGCCGGGAGCACCAAGCTGCTCAGCTACTAGCTCCACTGCCGTATTTACAACAGCTTGAAATCCACGTAGAGTAGTGTGGGCGCGATGGGCGGCATTATCCTGTGCTGCTCTAGCATTCATTTGGAATTGGAGGCTGTCCATCATGCTCTGAAATGTAGATTGCATTACCTTGTCTCTGTCCCCTACCTTTGTCAATATGTCCCGCAGAATAGTGACATTGCAGTGTGAGAGAACTATGTGTATGCAAAGCTAAAATAGCTAATTGATGGAGGTTGCGCACCTGGTGGATTCGGCAGACCATATCTCGTAGGGCATGAAGAGATTCAGCAACATCCGGCGCAAAATCCTCCACCGTAGGCACCACACAGTCGCTCGCAGAGGAAGCCAAATGCTCGTCAAGTTCTTTTGCGTATATTGTATATATGCCGGTGTTCTGAATACTGCCATCTGAAAGAGAGGGTGGTCAATGAGCCCGGAACGAAGCGCCAACCCTTTCCTAGAATAATAATGCAATTATGATATGGCGGTTACACCCGATGCATAGTTCTAGTCAGCAATAAACTCAGTCATATGGTAAAAATGGATGGAGTACATGTACATGCAATCCCGGCATGCAGAGAGACTTACTGCGCTCCACAAATACTTTGACAGTGAAAAGCTCCCGCCGGTCGCAAGTGTGGTCGCCTGCGAGGTTGCAAGCATCTCCCTGCGTTTAGACCCAAGTCTTCTGGCGTGAGAGGTTTCCGAGATTGCAGCGCCTTGTCACCTCTCCGCGGTTCATTGAATTGTCAGCTTGTTATCCATTAGTTGCCACCAAACAGTAATACGGGAGAAATTTCGTACAAAATTATACTTATATAACGTACATTATTTCAAAGATAGGAAGCATAACTGCATAAATTGTCACAAGGGTGGTAAGGCTAAAAAGCTAGATAAGCGCGAACCTACGCTAGGCAGATACTTACATCATATTGCTTGATCGACTGCGTCTCGCATGCCCCAGCATGGCTTGCGACTCCGATATCGGTGATAGTTATAGGGCAGGTTTTTCTTGCTCTTTATGTTCCTACGATCCTTCTTCTGGGAATGAAGGCGGAACTCATCCATAGCCTCCAGCAGCCGCCTTCCGCCGTATGATGAATCTTGTGGCACTATATTCACGCACGGATGGTATTCGCGATTTCAGTATTGGGCGGTACCCGTACCCGCTATTTCTAATGAATTTACTAGCCGTGTGATAATCCGCGCTAGCGTGGCTTCTGCTCGTACGAGATATCAGAAGCGGGCGTCACGGTGTTTGGCGCTCGTCACGGATATCGATGGCCGTGACACGGCCGGTACGGGAGTGACACATGCCCTTTGCATGAGGATAGGAATACGCAATTCCCAGCGCCATAAAATGGCGCTTCTTTCGTGTAACACAGCCTCCGTACCGTTTTGGCAGAACCATGCTCGTTTGCAAGTAGGTTCGATTAGATCTACACTAGTCGTTTATGGTTTCCACATTCCCCAACCGCTTTTCCGGCTAGCGTTGCTGCTAAGTGGTATGGGTCACTACCACTAAGTATATGTTACTTGTGCACCTATCGTTGCGCCCTTTTCGGTGCAGCACGAGTAGACATAACGATTAAAAGCAGCCGTAATCAACAGCTGAGCCTGCAATCTCCCAGTTTCGCTGCGTTCCACGCGGCGATTACTGTCTCGTTATCTGTTGTGAGCAAGGTCACATGTTGTTTCAAGACCAAACCCGGCTCACCATCTGTGTGTGACATTCTCATCCATACGTCCGTGCGTCACCATGTCGGATGGAGAAGAAACCTACGCCAAGCCGACGCTCGAATCGCTACAAGCAGACACGAAAGCCCAGTCAACATTTCTGTGCGAGCTTACATATCGGCGTTGGCCCAATTGACGGCTCGTGGTCGTGATGTTGATGAAGACGGAGCACATGGCCCTGGTTCCGGGCAACGCGTCGCAGGACAGCCGACAACAACGGGGGAGCCGCAGAGCGCCCCGACTTGCTAGAGTTAGCCCAGAGCGGCCGTGTCCGAGCAAAATCCGCGAGTGACGAGGACGACTACCTTGCGGTGCCAAAACAGTTAGCACTGTGAGATTCAGATGTGACGTAAATGTGCCCTACTGGTGACGAACGACGACATACGGGGACGATACGGGACGGACGAGGGACGTGGATTTCATACCCAGTAGCGACGACTATCGCGCGCGACCTGTAAAGTACTATATGAATTTCTCGTTTCCATAATTTCATCAAATTGATATGCGCACGCGGGCTCGCGTGTCGCCCGCCGACGCGGAGTACCCGGGCTAAGTACAGGCGGCTGCAAGTACTCGCTGCACATCGCTGCACATCGCCGCGGTGTGCCGCGATGTGCGGCACGACGGGCGGAGGTGTGGGCGGATGTAGGTGGTACGGTAGGTGGTAGGCGGTAGGTGGTGTTCGTAGGTGCGCGTTTTAATGCAGCCGCCCTAACTGCTGATGATTGTGTAACGCCCCAGCACGCGCATGAAGTACGGGGTCGCCTCACGGTCACCGCCGCTCACCGTTGAATCAAGCGCGGACAGCCGCGCACTCGCATTTGTGTTGCCTGCCGGTGGTGGGTTACATCCACCCCAACTCTCAACCCCCCCCCCCGCCCCCCGCGCGCGGCAGCAGGCATGCCGGCAAAGGGATGGATAGCGAGTGTGTCGAAGGATGGCGTGTACACATGCAAGCACTGCCACGGCATCGTGACGGGTAGTAGTGAAAGGACGGCGCGAGAGCGGCACTTCCGGAAATACCCGAACTGTAGCCACTCGTTGAAGCGTGCGGCTAAGTTGCGCCGCAAGGCCGCCTTATCACAAGCAGCACCAGCAGGGGCGGCAGCAGCAGCAGCAGCAACAGCAGCAACAAGCGCGGCAGCAGGAGTAGCTGCAGCCGTCGGAAACGGCCCGCGGGCGCCGGTCTCGGACGACGGCGGCTCGAAGGTGGACGATGTGATGGGCGTGGGGGAGGACCCCGTTGGCGAAGACGGTATGGACATCGACGCGCCTGCGTGGCCGCCGGCGGGCGTCGAACCCGCGATGAGGGCGTGATATGGAAAGGCGATCCCGGCGACTTCTACATGAAGGTCATCGCCAAGAAGTTCCGGGGAGTATGGCACTACGGCGTGATAACCGGCGTCGTTACCGAGTGGGTGTTGGAGGACTACGGCGGGGCGACCCAGTGGCGCGCTGTTTTCGAGGACGGTGACATTGTGGACCTTCTGCGTTCAGAGGTGAGTGGGCCCGGCCTGCGTGCTGGTGGCACCACTCAACTGCGGTTGTATGGAATCACACGCACCCGCCCGGTCGGCGTGGCAGGTTGTGGAGGCTATGGCGGCTGCCCAGGAGCACCCCCCTGTGGATGCGGACGGGGATGCTCGCTTGGTAACCGTCCATCAAGGCGATGACTTGTCCAGTGAATCACGCACCTTGCCCGGCGTGCGTTCAACACAACCCGGCTGGCGGAGGCCAAGCAGAACACTGGCTGCCATGGCGTGTGCCATGTGCATGTGGTCCTGGGCTATGTCAGCATGATCAACCTCTTCCCCCTCGCGCCGTTCCACCTGTTTTTTTTTGGCTTGGGAAGGGACTTATGGAGGAAATTTGTCACCGTGCAGGGCCACATTGGATTCCGAGCTATGAAGCAGGAAGACCGGCGCCAGGCTTTAGTCCCGATACCCAGCAACTTTGAACGCGGGTTGCGCCCTTCGTTTGCAGTGTCCAAGAATCGAAAGGTAACCCCCCCCCCACCCCCCCCGGGCGTGGGCGTGGGCGTGGGCGTGGGCGTGACGGCATTCCCCTCCATGACTGCAGGGTCAGGCAAGGTGACGGTGCAGTCCGGCTGGGTCATGGAGGACTGCTTGCACCACATGGAAACGTTTTCCATTCTTAACGCCGGTCCGCTGCTCGAGGAGGCCCGGGTGAAGGCGATCATGACCGAGAAGGAGCTTCGCGTCCCTAGGCGGTGCTTGGGCACATGTACAAGCGCATGCAAGGAGCTGCGTGGTTCGTCACGCGGTGGGGGTTGCAGAATGTGGTGACGGAGGAGGACGGCCCCGAGCGCAAGGCGCAGGTGGACGCGCTCACTAGGGAGGGGAGGACTCGATACCCCGCGCGGCGCCAAGGCGCGGCGGCCGGGGCAGCGCGGCGCCAAGGCGCGGCGGCCGGGGCAGCGCGGCGCCAAGGCGCGGCGGCCGGGGCAGCGCGGCGCCAAGGCGCGGCGGCCGGGGCAGCGCGGCGCCAAGGCGCGGCGGCCGGGGCAGCGCGGCGCCAAGGCGCGGCGGCCGGGGCAGCGCGGCGCCAAGACAGCGGCGGCCGGGGCAGCGCGGCGCCAAGACAGCGGCGGCCGGGGCAGCGCGGCGCCAAGACAGCGGCGGCCGGGGCAGCGCGGCGCCAAGACAGCGGCGGCCGGGGCAGCGCGGCGCCAAGACAGCGGCGGCCGGGGCAGCGCGGCGCCAAGGCGCGGCGGCCGGGGCAGCGCGGCGCCAAGGCGCGGCGGCCGGGGCAGCGCGGCGCCAAGGCGCGGCGGCCGGGGCAGCGCGGCGCCAAGGCGCGGCGGCCGGGGCAGCGCGGCGCCAAGGCGCGGCGGCCGGGGCAGCGCGGCGCCAAGGCGCGGCGGCCGGGGCAGCGCGGCGCCAAGGCGCGGCGGCCGGGGCAGCGCGGCGCCAAGGCGCGGCGGCCGGGGCAGCGCGGCGCCAAGGCGCGGCGGCCGGGGCAGCGCGGCGCCAAGGCGCGGCGGCCGGGGCAGCGCGGCGCCAAGGCGCGGCGGCCGGGGCAGCGCGGCTTTAAGACAGCGCATACAGCGGAATCGGCGGAAAGGGATGCATTACAAGCTGTGGACGGCAGCCGCTGAAAACTATGCGGTCATGCCGCAACAACCCCAGCACTGGCTTCTGGATACCTCTGATCTGGCTGACGGCGGCGGGCTGCGGGATGCAGGGCCGCATGACTGAGGTGGCGGTGCTGGTGAGCCCGCAGAGTCTGCATGCGGCGGAGGCGGCGCAGCCGCATAGGCACTAGACAATGCTCTGAAGCGAGCCCCAATTGTCTGCCCAGCGCCTGCCCCAATGTAACGCACCAGCTTGGCAGCAATTGGCAGCTCTTTTGCCCCCCCCCTCCACCCCACAGACACACTACCAATACCAGTTTCTCATCCCGGCGGGCAGTTGATGCGTATACCCAGGCTTGTGCGTACGCAGTGCGGGGGGGGGGGGGGGGGGGGGGCGGGGGGGAATCACTATAGCTAAGCTAGTGATGTGAGATATGAGTGCAGCAACAGATATTGTGCAAGATATAATACGATGGCATGCAAGCGGGTCCCCGCTCTTCCACAATCATTGGCCCTGCTCCCTCTTGCCCCGCCCCCGGTGCCCTTTAGCTGCTCTCAGCATCCCGAGTGGGATGGGCGGGGCAGCGGTTGCTACCGAGTGAGGCGTAGCATCGTTTGCAGTGGCAACGCAGCCTTTCCGGTGTGACGCCGCCTGGATGTAACCCAGCAGTACGCGCAAAGTGCAAGTGCAAGCTGCTGATGGCGGGGATCCCGCGCGGGGGGGGGGGGGGGGGGGGGGGCAGCGGCTGTGGGATAGGCGCGGCAGCGGTTGCTACAGAGTGAGGCGTCGCATTGTTTGCAGTAGCAACGCAGCCTTTCCGGTTGCATAGTGTGACGCAGCCTGGATGTAACCCAGCAGTACGCGCAAAGTGCAAGTGTTACACGCCCGTGTGCCCCACCCAATGACATTGCGCCCGACCTCACTGACGGCATGTCTCGCTCTCCTTCAGCTCCTGGGCCGTCCGCCGCCTCACCCTGCGCACCCTACCAGCCGCGGGTGCCTTCTCGGAAGCCTCACACACGGCGGCGCGAGTCGCGTCGTGGAACGCGTCCCTGACATGGCGGAACTCCGCCCTCTTCGTGGCCGTGGTCGGGCAGGGGACTGCCCGCTGATGGGTCGCCATGCATGGGTACTTGGGGCCGCACAAAGCCGGGGTGCCGTCGCAGCAACACTCCCAGTCCGTCCGTTGGCCGCAGTCCACGCATGACGGGCGTCCGGCCAGGACACGCACATGATAGTGCATGTGGCCGCCTCCCGCCACTGCTCGTAGTGCTCCGGTCAACATGGCGACGAGCAAGTCGGCATGTCCCGCAGGTGGCTGCGGGGCGGGTGGCGCGAGCGCAGCCTCGCTCGCCTCGACAACCCCCTCAGCCCGATCAGTCGCCTCGACCACGGCCTCCTCTGCCTCCTGACGCGGCGCACCAGGCGCATCATCGTCGCCTGGCAGGGCGTCCCCCCCCGCAACGGCGCCGTCGGCGGTGGCCGACGCCGTCGTGGCGGGGTGTTGTGAGGAGGTGGCCCTAGACATAGGTGGGGCCGGCACCGCCATGTGTTGCTCCACATGCGGTGCGGTTCCTGACGCGACAGCTCCGTCGCACCAGTACCGGCGCCGGCACCCCACGCACGCCTGCTGGGCTTACCACCAACCGGCATGTTTCCTTTGGGAGGCGGTTCATCCGCGTCGGAGGTGAGCGGCGGTGCCTGTGTGGGTGTGGATACTGCCCGGCCATTAGGGCTCCCGCCGCCTGTCGCTCCGCCGACCCACGCCGCGGCGTGTGCTGCGCCCCGCATAGTCGCCTCGAATATAATATACATGACGCGGGGACGGGGGGGGATTCGTGCGTTTCGTATGTCGGCGGAAAGGCGTGCGAAGCTGCGGCTGGCGAAGGTGGTGGAAGTAAGCGTGGCGGCGTCGGCGGCGTATTACCGTGCGTGCATGCGTGCGCAACCCCGCGGCAGCAAGCGCCGGACTCGGCGTGTGCCAGCGGCAGAGCTGCGAAGCCATGGACACGGTACGGGATGCCAAGTCTGGCTAAGCAACTGCCGAGGCTGGCGGCTTAACCCCCATGTCCGGCGGTTGAGGGACGGAAAGTGCGTAGAAGTTGATCGGGAAAGCGGGCATATAAGCCTGGCTGTGCTAGGTTCCTATTAAGTAATGACGGTTTGTGCTAAGTAATTCTTAGGGGTAGACCATGCAGCGCAGGTAGGGGGCGGTATAAATGAGGCCGGGCACATATACTGCTCCACGAAACGACACTGTCGCACGTGTAGTTGAATAGACGCCCCCCCCCCCCCCCCCCCCCCCCCCGCCGGGTCGGCCCGCCGACCCGCCACGGCATGTAATATTTGTCATGCATCGCTGGGGTATGTGTGAGTGGATGCCCCGCCGCCACATCCCCCCCCCCACCCCCCCCCCCCCCATTTACACTTGTGCACTCATAAAGTTTGGGCTGGTTTCGGAGCAATACATGTACGTATGTATATACATACAATGGAACGTAGGACCTGCGCGGAAAGAGGGGGGGCTGGCGGAATGCGTTGGGGGTGCGTAGAGTAGCGTGTTGGTGAGATTCGGGGTGCATCGGACGCCGGATGCCCATCCACCCAGCGTAAAAGACGCCTACGTAATATTCACACTATATATATTCACACGCAAATGTGTGAAAACCGGACATTCCGTGCGTGCCGGATGGGTGGGAATACGGCGTCCGATGCAGCCAAAACCCCAGCAACACGCTATTCTGTGCACCGCCAATGCACTCCGCCAGCACCGCCTCATTCTCTGTCGATTTCGAAAACGCCTTCACATTACCCACCGGTAATTGCAATTGCCACCGTGTAATGTTGTCACGATGTGCGCACACAACAACACTTACTACCGGTTCCGACGCGGATGGAGGCGGGGCTTGCGGAGTGAGTTGGGGGTGCGTAGAGTAGCGTGCTGCAAATAATTGGGGTGCATCGGACGCCGGATGCCCACCCACCCGGCGTAAAAGACGCGTAATATTCACACTTTATTAACACACAAATGTGTGAAAACCGGACATTCCGTGCCGGATGGGTGGGAATACGGCGTCCGATGCAGCCAAAACCCCAGCAACACGCTATTCTGTGCACCGCCAATGCACTCCGCCAGCACCGCCACATTCTCTGTCGATTTCGAAAACGCCTTCACATTGTCCACCGCTAATTGCAATTGCCGTGTAATGTTGTCACGATGTGCGCACACAACAACACTTACTACCGGTTCCGACGCGGATGGAGGCGAGGCTTGCGGAGTGCGTTGGGGGTGCGTAGAGTAGCGTGCTGCAAATAATTGGGGTGCATCGGACGCCGGATGCCCATCCACCCGGCGTAAAAGACGCGTAATATTCACACTGCTTTATTAACACACAAATGTGTGAAAACCGGACATTCCGTGCCGGATGGGTGGGAATACGGCGTCCGATGCAGCCAAAACCCCAGCAACACGCTATTCTGTGCACCGCCAATGCACTCCGCCAGCACCGCCTCATTCTCTGTCGATTTCGAAAACGCCTTCACATTATCCACCGCTAATAATTGCAATTGCCACCGTTTAATGTTGTCACGATGTGCGCACACAACAACACTTACTACCGGTTCCGACGCGGATGGAGGCGAGGCTTGCGGAGTGCACTTGCGGTGCACAGACTAGCGGGAGACTAGACCCATTGTCGCTTATTTACAAGCACGGGCGGTGCTGCCAGACCTGATCGTCTACGGCCGATATAATATTCACACTATATTAACATCGGTGCACACCGCCGCACACCGCCGCACACCGCCGCACACCGCTGCGCGCGCACATTCGTCGCACACATTATCCCGGATTCACTCGCCGTATCCATTACGCCGTGCTACTTCAACAATAAACATTGCGAAATTACACCGACACAATGCCGCACCGACTAGCTCTTGACAATACGTGCATATAAATAGTAGTGGCGCGCTGCTCCTCGCCTCCGATGTGTCGTTGACTGCTGCGGAAGGCGGTCGTCGACTGGGTGTTAGTTTCTCCACCTCGGCCGCCCCCCCCCCCCCCCCCCCCCCCCCCCCGCCCCCCCCCCCCCCTTCACCGCTCACAGCGCCATGGCCGACCTCGCCCCCCCGGGCAAAAGTGGGCGGCGAGCCTTGTTGTCTCGCGTGTCCGCGCCGCCGGCATCGAGGAGGACGAGAAAGACATGAGGAAACCCGTGACAAGGTGGGCGCGCAACGAAACACTCCATCCTCCGCATTAGCACGCACCCACTCGTGGCTAACTTGTGCCGCGCGCAGGTTCGTCCGGGAGCGCCGTAAGGCCCACCTCAACGCCAAGGCTTCCACAGTGCCAGCGGCGCAACTCGTGGTGGCCGAGGAGGCCGCATCCTCAGCCGCTTAAAGGCGAAACGATTGTGGCTTGTTGTGGGTGTCTGGGCACAGGGGGCGTCCCGACGCCAAGGTAAGGAAGCTCATGGCGGCGTCGTCGACGGCACAGCCTCCCGGGGTGGTGAAGACACTGACGGATGACAAGAAGCGGAAGAGGCCAGTGAAGAGACGCCGAGGTAAGAAACTGACGGTCGCGGAGTCGGAGGCGGAGTCGGAGGCGCAGGCGGAGGCGGAGGCGGAGGCGGAGGCGGAGGCAGCGAGATCGTCGAAGCGGAGGGTCCCCCGGGCACGCAAGAACAAGAACAAGCAGTAGCCCCCGCCCCCTTTACCCCCCCCCCCCCCCCCCCCGCAGGCGGGAGCGGCTGGCGGCGAGGGGGGGCGGGGGGGAGCGGGGCGGGCGTGGTCCCCCCGCCCCCGCACCCCCCCCCCCCCCCCCCCGGGCCACATCCCCCGATGGCAGCTGTCGCGAATATTGTAATTCAATCATTCTTCGGCAAACCGCTGCCTGCCCCCGCCCTCCCCCTCGCGAATATTTATGTAACGTGAGCACTCTTTGGCAAAACATGGCAGCCAAACCGCCCATCTGATGACCTTTGATCGGACGGCTGGCAGGCCCGATCAGCAGTACTAGTACTGCAAATTCCCCAGTGTTACCAAATACGTACGGCTGCGATTTGCGCTCCCATGTACTAATAGTCGTACTTATCCACAGGACGACTAGGGTTCGTGCCCGGGTACCGGGTACCGGGTACTACATCCCCGGTACCGGCGTCATAAATATATCGCGTACTACCCGGTACTACACGGACAACCTTGTACCTTGTACGTCAGTGCCATGTACGCTTCACCGGGCTGGTACGACTACCAGAATGATGACAAAAAGGATTTATCGCCCGCCGGCAATAACGCCGGATGTACTCGCACGTAACTGGATGGACGTGCCGCCACCAGCAGCAGCCTTCACGGATAAATAATAGTCGCTAGTAGTAGTGCTTCGTCACCTGTATGTCACATCTGAATCTCACAGTGTAGGGTCTGCTCCCCAACCCTACCTATGCATGCACTTATACCCGTACATTGTTACATACATCATTTGCGTATTACATGTAAACCATCCTCATTATCTTTACGACTAGTTTCAATGCTTGCATGCGCCTAGAGCCCGAGGGTAATCCCCGCGGCCCACATCTGATATATTACATATGGTGCCATCTGACTGCTAATGCCCGGTCATCCGTGACCTCCAACCCAATCTGCCACGACCTGCGAGTTATGAGCCGGCGGCCAACCGGCATGCTACAACCCCCTTAGGACTTAGGCCGAATAGTCGTCTAGCCATAGATGGCCCCAAGGCATGAGCCAAGTCTGAGGGCCGATTGGATCGACATTTCACACGGCTAGGAATAATGAGCGGAGATTTGAGAAAATGGATTCTTACAGACCCGGATTGCGGTAATTTGGGTGACTGGCCCGGCGGTGGTTTTGCCGGCCTATTTATAGTCACTGGTTTCCGTCATTCTTTGCGCTGCGTATTGATTCCAATTTCCGCCTCTTATGTTGCGTATAACTACTAGACTCCAATGCTAAAATCGACGTGTGCGGTCCTAATCCGCGGCCCGTCGCTATTTTAGTAACACAAAACTAACTATACATACATGTTCCTAGCACCTTTGTCTGTCCGCAACACAACAAACGGTAAATTAAAATTGAAATTGATTACAACGTGCTAGTCTGCTGCTGCTCTCCACCGCCTAGACTGAGTTGCTCTTAGGGCCTGCCATCTCTAAGCACAGTAGGGAACACATATAGCGTAATTGCAGCTCAGGCTTCCGGACATCCTCTTTCGTTTCCAAGCCCCGCCTCCTTCCATCACCAGCTCAATAGCTGTGTTATTTCCGGATAACAACGGGTAGTCGCCAGTACGAGCGACTACCGCGAATTGGCATTACGAGGATTACGAATGCAATACTCGTCCCACCCCCAAAAATGGCAGCGACTCAGAGGCCACGAGACAGGAGCCGGAGTGCCCTGAGGGAGTTCTAGCCATGCAGCGGGTGGAGTCAGCTGGCGGTCAGTTCGGTCTGACCCTGGACGGGCGGCTACCACAACGAGGCACGCTGCGGAGGCGAACGGCACGCGGGCGATCGAGCAGGACCGGCCTGCCGACCACGGAGCGACGACACGCGGACCGCCGGGGGGGGGGGGGGGGGGGGGGTGGTCGGTGCCCGCCTTTCCCCCTCCAGACCCCCTTGGGGATCCTACCGCAAGAGCTCAGGCGGGCGAGATGGAGGCAGCATCGGCGGACCGCGGCCGAGGCAGGCGGACCGCCACACCCGGCGTGGTGGGCTGATTAGCGCCGCGACCTGCGAGATATTTTCAGCGATGGCGGCAGGTGGAGCCAAGACGCACGACGACCGAAGATTGCGCGGTGCCGGTGCATTGCCAATGTACATGAAAACCTTTTCGGGGGTGGGACGAGTATTGCATTCGTAATCCCCGTAATGCCAATTCGCGGCAGTCGCTCGTACTGGCGACTACCCGTTGTTATCCGGAAATAACACAGCTATTGAGCTGGTGATGGAAGGAGGCGGGGCTTGGAAACGAAAGAGGATGTCCGGAAGCCTGAGCTGCAATTACGCTATATGTGTTCCCTACTATGCTTAGAGATGGCAGGCCCTAAGACCAACCATCACTTGACAAAAACCT